>PVHY01017958.1:0-30254 GCA_004024945.1 Uropsilus gracilis
ATGGTAAAGGTGATCAGTGAAAATGCTAATGAAGAGTGTGTAGCCTGCTTTGTAGAGAGTAGCAGGCAAATAAGAGTATCCAGTTAAGGTTAAAGGTAATTGCAAAGGAATTGCTTGTAGCCTGCTTTGGAGAGAGAAGCAAGCAGATAGCTGTATCCAGTTAAGTCAAGTCAGAAAATCTCTTTTTTACCCTGTTTCAAAAGGACACCAAAACTAATTCAGAAGGATACCTGTATTTGGATGTTTATTGCAGCACTGCTTACAATAGCCAAGATATGGAAACAACCCAAGTACCCCACACATATGAATGGATCAGAAAACTGTGGTATATTAACACAATGGAATATTATTTAGCATTCAAAAAGACAAATTTGATGCATTTGTGATAACATGGATGAACCTAGAAGGAATCATGCGAGTGGAAGTAAGCCAGAAAGTAAAAGAGAAATAACAGACAGTCCCACTTATATGTGGAATATAAGGAAAACAAACAATAGGAGAAGTAAAACTTAAAACTAACAAACTGCCAGCAGAACTGAGGCTTAGAAGGGAGAGGATAAAATCGAGGGAGGGATGGGCACAAGAGATTATGATGATGGTTCACGGGTGACAAGATGGTGGGAGACTCTCAAGGTATATAGTGATATAAAAGAAAAAAATAGATATGTGTGCAATCAATTTTAAAAATTTTTAAAAATTAAAAAAAAATCTCAGACCTCTGAGTGGTATGAGCAACACAGGTAGAGATGAGATGTAGACTGATCATCTCCTTCTCCCGTGAAGCTTATTAACACCAGCCTTTACTCAGAACAATAGAAGTGCCTAACTAGTAACTAGTAATCACCATTCATTTAACTTCTACAAGGTGCTAGGCACTATTAAATGCTTCACATATACTATTTATTTCCTAATGACAATCCAATCCTAGTAACAATCCCACAAGGTCTATGTCTATTATCTAATTCTATAACCAGCAAAATGGGTTCTGATCATTGCTTCACAGGTAAGGGAATAGAGAGCATGCCCAGGACCATGCAGCCTGCCACAGACAAATTGGGGCCTTCTTGAGGGCCTGGTCTCATGTTATCTTGCACCCCTCTTCACACATAGCCACAGCCTGCTGTTCTGCAGCCCTCAACAAACATGCACTCATGAATGATTTGAGTGACTGTTTGCCATCTAGTCCCAGGGGCAGTGCGTGGTATGTGCCCTTGTGGGTCCATACCATGGGTGGCAAAAGGGAACATGGATATAGTCTCTGAAGATCTGTGCTGCGGGCAGCTGTGCCTCCTCCCTCAAAACTTACTTTCCCATGCTTAGAGGATCCTTGATTAAGAGTTAAGGTCCCATTTGCAATTGATGAGTAATATTCCATGGTGTATATATACCATATCTTTTTCACCGATTTGTCTGTTTTGAAACATTTGGGTTGTTTCTACATCCTTGCAATTATAAATAGTGCTGCAGTAAACATCCGAGTACAGGTGTCCCTTTGTATAAGTATTGAGGTCTCCTTTGGGTAGATTCCCAGAAGAGTGATTGCTAGGTCAATTGATAGTTCCATTTTCACTAGTTTGAGGGTTCTCCACACTGCTTTCTATAGTGCCTGGACCAGTTTATATTCCCACTAGCAATGTAAGAGTGGTTCCTCTCCACATCCACACTAGCATTTGTTGTTACCTAGTCTTTTTTTGTTTGTTTTTTTTTGATGTGGGCCATTCTTACTGGTGTAAGGTGGTATCTCATTGTAGTTTTGATATTACTCATCAATTAAAAATGACAAATTTGATGAATTTGATATAACATAGATGAACCTAGAAGAAATCATATTAGCAGAAACAAGTCAGAAAGAAAAAGACAGAAACCAAATAGTTTCATTAATATACGGGATATAGGAAAAACAGACAAAAGGTCAGGAGGCAAAGTTACAGCAAGCTAACAACCAAACTAAAGTACACAACTGAGGGAGGGAGATGGGTGGGAGTGGTTAGGGAGGGGAGGTAGTTGTTGAACCCTGGGGAATACAAAGATGTAAACTAAATATATAACTAAATTATTTTTCAAAAAAGAGTTAAGGTTCCCGTAACTGTGTTGCAATGGAATACTAGTCAGTGACAAGCTCAAGCCATTTGCTGCAACCTGAGTGGAACTGGAAGGAATGATGCTAAGTGAATAAGCCAGAGCCAAAAAGAAAAAAAATATCAGATGACTTCACTTAGAGATGGAATACAGGGAAAGTGAACAAAGGTTCAGAAAAAAGACAATACTCACGGTAAACTATGGATCTGAGGCATTCAGCAGGGGCGGGGGAGACGAGGGGTCAAAACAGAGAAAAGAAAAGCAAAAAGAACTATGGTGTTAGTTCATGGACGTTGTGATGGTGGGAGAACTATAGGGACTACACCTGAGGGGAGAAATCAACTATTATACAAAAATGAGCAATGATATAAGAAAATCAAAATTTTTTTAAAAAAGATAGCTGAACAAAGTTGATTAAAATATGCAGAAATGCAATGGAAAACTGTCTTTCATGACTGTATCATAAAAACTATGAGAGAATAAATGTTCACTCTATATTTTTTAAAAAAATATGTGGTAGCATTGAGGCCGAAGAAGCTGAGCCTGCTGTCAAATAATACTGTCCAGATAACATGTCTGTGTGTCTAGTATGTAGGTATGTATATGTATGCATTTGTATACATCTGTGATTCCACGCACTTATTAATTTAATTTTAAAGATTTTTATCATCAATCTATGGACTCCATTCTGCTTGTCTGGATGGAAAGCTCCCCTCTGGATTCCAGCCCCAGGTAGCCATATGTAACAATTATGGTGCTGGGAGTTAAGTTTGGGAGAAGCAAGAATCAAAATAGAGGTGTCAAGTTCATTGGTCCCTCTCAGGTCAGATCATCTGAGACCTTGGAAGCCATTGGAGGCATTTATCAGCAAACTTTTCATTTCCAGTCAGTGGGGTCTAGAAAAATGATCCTCTGGGCTTCTTTCACCTCCCTTTCCATTTTGGCATTTCCTTTTCCAAGAATAAAGGGTGCTACCTGTGTGAGCTCACCAGGCTGTTCCATAGCCCAAGAATCTGGGGTCCGGCCAACTCCTGGCAACACCACACCCAGGTCTGTGCACTCTGCCTCTCTCAGGAAGAGAGGTGAGCTTGCCGGCATGACTCAGGCCATGGAAGTGCAAAGCCAGACACCGTGGTTCATCAATTCCTCCCTGGCCCTGGCCCTGGCCCAGGCTTACTAAGCAGCAGTACATGTAGTCATAGACTTCAAGGCCCCAGTAACTGAGATCCCTTGGGGACCTGTGGTGACAAACTTGACTGGATGACTTGGTCTTCATTTCAAGTGCCAGTGCCTTTCATTTCATCCTCTTTCTTCCTGTTCCCTTCTCTGACTTGTTAGGCAATTTTTCACCAGGGTTTTAAGAAATGGACTCCTAAAATGTGTTTCCAAGCATGCATCTAACCCAATTTTTCTGCTTTCTCCTGATTCCCTGCCCTTCAGTGAAGAGCAATAAATTAATTAATTTTATTTTGGATTTGGGCTTGATCAAGCCCTCAAGAAGGTTCTTTGTGTCTGATACTTTCTTCTGACATTTCCTGCCCTCTGTGGCTTGGGGGTGTTGCTTCCCCAGTCCCTGGGAGAGGACAAGACACCCAGCAAGTCTGCCCTGCCTAGCCTGTGGGTTGAGCACATTCCTGCAGTCAGAGCTTCCCAAGAAATCCCTCAGGCGAAGCACACGCAGACCTGTGGAAGGTGAGAGCAGCACATTGGGCCAGTCTTCTCAGGGGTTCCCTCATCCACCCAGGCCTGGACTGTCAGAGGCTGCCAGCTGAGACCAGACTTAAGCTCATGCTGTGAAATGAGAAAAACTTCATTTCACTCTCTTATCTGGCTTCAGAACACTGAAGACAGGGCTGGCATAATAAACATCCCAAGAACAAAGAGCAGCTTCTCCATTCCTCCAATGTTTACCTTAGGAAACATTCCTTAGAAGATACCAACAAATGTATGGGTAAATCCCCTGCCCACCATTATCTCACAAAAACTAATGTTTTACCCAGTTTTATTATACCCTAGCCATTAGTCTTCCCTAGTTAACTAGTCATAAAACATTCTCTTGGCCACCTTTCTTTCCCCTTGCCTAGACCCTATAAAAGGCTTAGTAATTTAAAGTTGCTAGCAGCCATTCTTCTAATAGCTCACAGTCTTTGACTGTGTCGGTCTCTCTTGTTGGTCCTTTCTGCAACTCTGTGCCCAGCTCTTTACACTGGACCTGAAGGCACAGCATGCAGGAGAAGGCCAAACCCCAGGACAAGGGTGAAAGCCGCAGGAGGATGGAATGGCAAGAGGAAATCCAACCGGGTGTAGGAATCAGGCCCCAGGGGTGGAGGAATTAGGCTGCAGGGTTGTGACCTCCTGCCCTCCCACCAGCAGGAGAGGAAATGGGGGGCAGGGGTCATGTCATGTTACTGTGTCCTTGTGAAAACACATCAGTACTCGAGGAAACAGGCTGCATGAGCTTTATATGCACATTAGCCCTACTTGTTTCCTTAGTCCATCATGGCTTGAGTATGAGCTCAGAGTATCGCCAGTGAGGTTCTTAGCAACTTAAATGCGGCTTTGGTGGATGGTTCGGGAAGCTGTGGGATGTGGGATGCGGGATATGGGGCAGACCTGTCTTCTTGACACTTGCTTTTCAGCCTCACCTGTGTTCTCTGACGCCAGGCGTCTGTCTTGGACCTTGTGGAATGTGTTCTGCATTCCTCAAGTATCAGGGAGGTTTCAGTATTTGTACTTATCTGTCAGATGGAAGTTTTTGTGTCCTAGAAACAGGTCTATATGAGGCCAAATGGCGAGTGAGCCAGCAAAAATTGTATCTCCCTGTGCATCTCACACCACCCAGGCTTGGGAGGGGCTTGGGAAACCTTGAACCTGGAGGGTGGTCTAGCTTTGGCCGATTCACCTGGAGTTACTGTGTTTGGCTTCCAGGCACAGGGAGCATGTGAGCACCAATGAGCTGTTCATTAGCATTGGAGGAAATCAGCCCAAATGCTGGTGGGATGGGCAGGCTGGTGAGGGGAGGCTTGTTTGACTGGTCCTGTTGGAGGAGGTGGCTCACCACAGCCTGGGGGGTATTGGAGGAGGCTGGGGAGGTGGGGGGGAGGGTGATCTAGCCATCATCCTTCCCTTCTCCAGGTACTGAATGCTGAGATGGGAACACTCAGGGATAAGCCTCCTTGGCCTGGCCTCACACTAAAGTAGACTGAAACCCCAAGGTGTCTTTTAACTCTTTAACTTTAGCTTGCAACTTGCAAAAGCATCACACCTGGATTTTTGATCAGAGAGAGCCAAAGGCAAAGGAAAGGTAAAAATTACCTCCCTGAGCAGGTGGAGTGACCTGGCTGGTAGCAAGTCTTTCTGAGTTCCTCCAGCTTCGGGGTGGTGAGTGGTGGTTCTCACCCTAGTCTACCAGGCCCAGGATGCTTCTTCCTACTTTTCTTCTTTGACCAACATCTCAACCCTACTTAAATACCTGGAGTTTGGAGGCAGTGAATGTTGAGGCTCAAACCTGGACCCCTGGGGCCTGATTCCTCCACCTGGGGGGGCCTGTGGGAGCAGGCTGTAGTGAGGGTGAGGTTGGTGCCTGGCAATAAACCATCTGGTCAAGCAAAACAGTTCCCACCCAGAGAGGAGTTTAAAGGCACAAAACCATGTTTGCCAAAGGGCAATACACTGCCTGAAGGGGGCTTCAGGACAGGGTGTGGCTGGTACCCAGGGGAAACCTTGCCTATTTATGCTGAGACCAGAACTCCAGGAGAAATTCCAGTATCCTTGGACCCCGACTTAGCAAGGGCAAGACTAGGGAGACCACCCAGTCCTGACAGGTGATAGGTCATGTCAGAGAGAGCCCTGGTCCCCAGCTACCCTCTTCCGTGCTCCCTCTGACGACTACAGCAGTTGGTGCACAGAAGGAAAGGCAGAGAACAGACACATACCCGCCCTACTCAAAGTCCAAGCAGAAAGCCAGCTTTCCCAAGGATCCTCATGAAACAATTTGCAGAAATCTAGAAACTGAAGCCAGAGTAACTGCCTTGTCTCAAAGCGAGATCTGAAAATTCTGAAACCTTCCTCCATGCCGGAGGAGCTGTTTCTCGAAGATTTGTGATTGTTTTGAAAGTCTCAGTGGCAAATGATCACAGACTGAGTGACTTCTTGCAACACAGCTTTAGTTTCTCCCAGGTTAGAAGTCCAATAGCCTCCAATAGGTATCCCATGGGCTCAAGCCAAGGTGTTAGTGGGCTGCAGGGAGTCTTCCCAAGTCATACCTCCAGCCCTGTTATTACATCAGGCTCACCTGGATAATCCAGACTGATCTCCTGATGCTAAATCAATTGGTTAGTAATTGGTCAATCTCAGCTATAATCTTAATTCCTCTTCGCCATGCCACTGAATTCGGGCACAGATTCTGGGGATTAGGAAATGGACAGTTTGGAAGGGGTGGGGGGAGGGCATTATTTTCCTATCAAGTGTGGGTTTTGTATTATTGAGTTCAGTTTAATTTAACCAAAAAGTGCTGTGACCCCCACAATACACCAAGGAAGGGTCAGTTGCCTTCTGTTCCTGTGCCTCTCCACAGACGTGTGGGAGCAGCTGACTGGGAACCATGAGAAGCATTTGCCAAGAGAGTGCTGGGCTTTGGTCATGTCTGGAGGGTCACACAAAAGCTGTCTGAAACCACTTAGCCCCAAGCAGGACTTCTGGAAGAACACATGGCCTCAACTCACCCCCAGAGTGTGCTTCCTTCCATGCTCAGTGCTCTGACAAGCCCAGCACATACGCCCTTCCCACCAAGCCCCTGAATTTCACAATCCCAGGTTCAGGGGCTGCTGTTTTAGGGAACAAGAAAAGCAGAAAAGAGCCCCATTTCCTGTGTTTCTGGTTGCTAAGGTTCATCTTTCTTCTCGAGTGGACTCTTGTGGCTAAAAACTGTCCTTGCACACAGAGCTCACATCCTGTGTCAAGGGGAGCTGGAGTCAGCTCCTCCTGACCTCCTGCAGGGAGGGTAAGTTGGGAGGGTGTCATGGAGACTGGGAATCTGGCTCTTAGCTGCTGTTGTGGGGAAGGGGCCACACTTGGAACTCTTGCAACTCTTCTCTATCTTCCAACACTGGTATCTAGTCCCCCCGACTCCTGACTCAGGATAAGATGAGTTCTTGTGCCAACCCAAGACTGAGTTTACTGGGTGTGAGTTGTATGCTGGGGTGTTGAGGGAGGTATGAAAGCCAGGCTTCTGTGACACTTCACTTTATCACACCTCCTTTGACCAGCACTACAGGTTTCAGGGGGCTTCCCACCCTCACTAAGAGCCCTACAGGCTAAGTTGATTCTGGAGCAGGAACAGCTTCCTGATCTTGCACAATCCATGCACCTAAGGGTGTTTCCTCTAGTTCTCTCTGTCTGGGGTCATGTCAACAGCCAGACCACCTCAGCATGGGGTCCCAGGCAGCCTAGTCATCTGTTTGAGGTCCAAATGGCCTGGAGTACATTTTTTCCCTTTCCCTCTTCTCTCTCCAGTTCTTTGATACAAATACTCTTTCTATTTTTGTACAAAAAGCCTTTAACATCTTATTGGAATGGGCAGGATGACCTGTTAAACCAAGTCCTTAGGAAGTGAGGATTATTTACCCACCCGGAGAGCAATAAGGACACAGTCCTCCTTCATACACACAAAACACACAGATCTCCCCGGACCATTCATTCCTTTAGCATGAGGTCATCCTCCCACCAGCATGCACCAAAGCTTTCCTTCTGAAGCACAAAACCTACAAACCCACTTTGTGAGCATATTTTTTGAAATGAGTCTTCCCTAGTCGAAACAACAATCACCTCTTTTTTTCAATGTAGGAACAGCCAAATGATGCCAGTCACAGCCAAATGCCATGTGTTTCCAAATGGAAGCAGCGTTTTCAGTGGAGCCTCAGCCTCCTATGGTGATTCTGTCATTCTTTGGAGAATGAGAACATGGGAGGATTCCTACTCCAGGAACAGCCCAGGATTATCAGAAGATCGGGTTGCCCACTCCAGCTCCTTCTCTTTGCAGATTTGAACTTGAGCATCAATTTCTTCTTTCAGACTGGGTGGTGACCATGACCCTGCTGCCTACTAAGGGCACCTGAGATGCTACTGAGCCAAGATGAGTGCAAGCACCTTGAAGGCTCCACAGTGCTATGCATCATCCTCAGGTGGCCCTGAAGAGGGAAAGAGCTGAAGAATCCCAAGGGGGTGGTTAGTTTTGTCAGAGGATAGCAGAGAGCATGCTACTGAAAGCTCCAGCTGCCCCCAAGCACTGCCTCCAGGGGACACCCTCAGCTGAGAATGGGACAGCCACAATGCAGGGATGAGCCAGAGAGGGGCAGAGCTGAGAGAGCGGCTGAGCAGGAGGCTGGAGTCCAGTATCTTCCTTTCTTGTTCCAATGAGAGATACTGCCAACCTGGCAGTGAAGCAGGGCCCATCTCTGCTTTGGGGCAGGGGCTTTCCAACAGAAGGTCATTGCTGAAACTTCCCATCTCAGCTTTCTGTCCCATGGGCCCAAGCTGTGCTCAATGTGACAAGACGTGGCGCAACTATGCCACTGCCACTCACCCTCTTCTGTAAGGTGGAAGGTATATGTGTCTTTTCTCTGTCTGGCTACAACGCCGTTCCTAGAAGTCGAGTTGTCGACTTCCTAGGGAACTGTTCCCACCAAATTATATTTATTAGGTGATGTCATACGCTTATACTGAAGGTGTGAACAGAAACCAAGCCCACCCACACAACCTGCTACAACATTAGCACCACTTTACTGTTCCAGAAAATGTTCAGGAAGATCAAAATTGCCAAGAACTCTTAGCTGGCCTCAGGAACTTCCCCCCCAAAACCATTTAAAGAAACACAGGGCTGCTCAACTCTTGGACATAAATCTTGCATTAAAGAGGTAACAAGAGGTAGCAAAGTGCATTCTCAGTGTTTAGAGAAGAATTGAGAAGAGCAGGTCTTCAACAAATCCTTGCAGAGGAGGGGGAAACAGCCTAGTGGAGCATGAGCTGAATGATGTCCCAGTGGCAATATTAGCACAGGTTGAAGCATCATTGACTAAGTGGATAGGACAGTCTGTGCAGGTTCCTGCAGGTTTATTGTGCTCGGAGTGTGCCCAGAGGTGGCATTACTATGCCAGGGAGGCTCTTTGGAAATACAAGTAAATGAGACTTATGTCAATATTGCTCTTTGAGGAATAAAAGCAATTCTGTGTCTATCACCCAAACTGGGGTGCTAAGAATGCTGAAGGCAAGTTAACTGTAGGGGAAAAGATGTAACTTTAGGTTTTGCATGGGCATCCATGCCTCCAGATATCACTATAGATTTCTGTTTGGGGAGGACCCTTCATATTTCCAATTGTCCTGCTGTAGCTTGCAGATTTTCCAGGAGAAGGCAGAAAGAGCACAAACTAGGCTGGGGTCACAGAACAGGATTTACCTTGTACCCCATGTCAGGCACGAAACAGTCAGATTCCTGCTCCCTCCTTGCCTCATAAAATCGAGACCTTATGACTGAAAATAAAACAGAAATGGTAGCGGAAAGGATGCTCAAATGGAAATCTAGAGGGCTGGCTTCCAGGTTCAGCTCTGCTTCTCCTTGATGGAATGAGCTGAGTGGAGTCACCCCAATGCTTTGGATTTCAGTTTTTCTCACTTGGCAAAAATGAAAATCTGGCGTTAGATTAGGCATCCATCCCCCAAAGAAGTGCTCCTCTGCTATGGCTAATCCATGGCAGACATTGCTAATCAATTGCCCTTTACTTTGCTTTCCAACCATCTGCCTGATACTCCTTCGCAGACCTGCGCTTATGAGGAGCCAGCATTTGGAACTGGAGCTCAAAATACAACCTACCTGCTGTCCTTGACCACAGAGTTTGGCAATGTTTTTTACCCTAGTGATATATTTGAAATATTTTTTGCGTATTTTTTGAGCTTCCAACTAATGTTATCATGAGACAGAAAGTGATCCCACAAAGTTAGGGAACAGCGCAGGCAGCTCTGTGTCATGCAAAAGGCTATGAATGCTGTTATTTACACAGAACACTCTCAACCATTCTTTGTTTTGTGCTAAGGAAACACAGCGCAGGGCCTCCCAGCCTGGATCAAGGTAAAGGATCTGTCCCAAGGTTATCTAATTCCCAGGATTGGGTGTCCTGATATCCTCCCTGGTCCCCTTGCATCTGTCCTCCTTATCATTGCTTGCTCTCACAATTGCTGTCTGGCTTCTGAATTTGGCTGTGAGGTGCATGGGGCAAGAATGCTGAGTGAATGAGCAAGGAGATGATTCTTCACTAGAAATGAACCCTGTACAGTGACACTTCCCCAAAGAATTCAGACACTGGGAAAGTGAATTGGGGCCTCTAAGAATACTTTGAGGCATCTGTAGCCTCATCCTCCTGCTCTTTCCCTGCTTTGTTTTTCTCCCTACCCCTTTACCACCAATTAACATCCAATATGCATTGATGATTTACCTGTGTAGAGTCTTCTTTCTGGCCTGGGCATGGACTTTTTTGTCATTTAAAAAAAATTATTCACTTTTGTTTATATGCTTGTATTCCCCATGGTACTCCCACCACCATATCATACTTTATATCCTTTCTCTGCTTTCTCTCTTACCCCTTCCCCTCCCTAGCTGTATGTTTTAGTTCTGTTGTTAGCTTGTTTTGACTTTTTCTTGACCTTTTGTTTGTTTTCCCTATATCCCATCTATATATAGGCAGAATCATTTGATTTTTGTCTTTTTCTTTCTGATTTATTTTCATTAATATGATTCCTTCTAGGTCCATCCATATTATCACAAATGCATCATATTTATCATTTTTGATTGCTGAATAATAATATTTCATTGTGTAAATATACCACAGCTTTTCCAACCATTTGTCAGTTTGGGGGCATTTGAGTTATTTTCATATCCTGGCTATTGTAAATAGTGCTGCAATAAACATCTGAGTACAGGTGTCCTTTTGAATGAGTGTTTTTGTGTCCTTTGGGTAGATTCCCAATGGTGGAATTGCTAGATCAAATGCATTTTTCATCTTCAGTAGTTTGAGGGTCTTTCACATAGCTTTCTACAGTGGCTGAACCAGTTTGCATTCCCACCAGCAGTGTAAAAGTGTTCCTTTCCCTCCACATCCACAACAGTAACACTTGTTGTTGGGCATGGATTTTTGACTGTTTTGTTCACAGGTGATTCTTCAAAATCTAGAACATTCTCAGAACCTAATAGTCACTTGATACTTGTTTGAATACTAGATTCAATTGTCTCTTCAATATTTTGTTTACCCATTTGTGTTTTCTAAGAAAACTGTTTTTGAATGCCTAAAATTATTCTGAGAGTTTGAGACTGGGATCTGGGAGGGAGTTCGAAAAGCAGAGGAAAGTTTCTGTTGAGGATGGGAGGAAATGCATCCTTGACGTCACATCAGAGCAGACCAATGCCCTTGTGTTTATTGTTTGTGTCTCAAATTGGCTCACGGAGGTCAGTGTCCTTATCTCACTTTTTCCAGAGGAAGAAAAGAAGGTTCCCAGAAAGTAAGGAATTTACCCAAAATCACATGGCGATTTACATGATAAAGTTCCAGTTTTACCAAATACATGGATGCTGTCTTCAGTACCTGGCCAGTGATACCTGCCCCCTCTAAATCTCTCTCTGATAACTGCTTCCCAGAAGAGCTAAGCTGTCTACCAGTCAGGATTCCACAGATGCCCCTTAGAGAACAGGATCCAACAGAAATGGTTGCAGATTTCTTTTTTCATTCTGCCTTAGTTTGAGATTTCTAGTCCTTCAAACTCTAAAATTCAGAGTAATTCACCATATTTACAGGATGAGAGAACACATGTGAAGAAATGACATTCAAGTTGGGAATCATACTTTCCAAACAGCTAAGCTCTTAAAACCTCTGAGTACCCTTAGTAGAACTGTCACTGGATTCATGATCTCATTTTTAGGGAACTCCTGGTTTTCACTCTATGTGAAAATCAAATGTGTTTCCAATCAGGTTTAGACTTAGAGATTCCCTTTCTATTCCCCCTAGGAATTTAGTCCCCAGAACCCCAAACTGCAAACTGGGGACACTGAAATTTTTGTACTTGAGCAAATGAGGACTCCAAGTAATGACTTCCCACCCTGAAGTTCAGCGCTCAGAGAATATCCTGTGTGAGTTAGCTGTTCTGAGATCTCTGAAGATCTCTGAAGGTTCCAAGAGAGTCCTGTTTGTCTTTGTATAGTACAGGGTCACTGGCCAGAAATAATCGAGCAAGAGATGCCATTGAGTTCACAGCAAATAAATATCTTTCAAGCAACTATTTAAATTTCTTGTCCCAGGGTCTAGGTATCATCATCATGTACAATGATGTCGATTCTGGGCCCCAGAGCTTCCAGTCAAGGCCAGGGGCAAGGCACTAGATCACTTTGGTGAATGTAAAAGGTTTAAAGGGAAGTTCAGGAAGTCTCCACGACAATAATTTTGAACATGCTTGAATCTAACAAATATTTGGAATGCAGAATGGACAGACAACTGACAGCACAAAAACCACTGGCGGACTATCCAGCAGTGGTGGCGGTGGCTGTAGTTCAAGTGCTGAGAGGCAAGAAGCCTGGGATCACTTGAGTTCCCGGGTTCTAGACTACCGGCAACATAGTGAGACCAGTTCTCGAACAAGCAGCAACATAATGAGACCTGGTCTTGAAAAAGCAGCCAGGCATGGTGGTGGGCACCTGTAATCCTAGCTACTTGGGAGGCTAAGGCTGGAGTTTGCCTGAGTTTGCGGGACCAGGCCTACCCTGGGCAACATAGCGAGACCTAGTCTCAGAAAAAAAGCAAAAAGCAAAAAAACAAAAAACAAAAACACTGAAGGATTGCGATTTGGAGAGTTTATAGATGGATAGTCAGAGATAGAAAATACATTTTGATGAGAAGGAGCCCACCAAGCTGTGTCCAGACATCTGGGAAGCAGCGTTTGCACTAACCTGGAGCCTACCCAGCGTACTTACCCTGCAGGAGACTCAGTGACGTTCTAGCCAGCAGTGCAGTCAGATCAGAGAAACCTGCCCCACAGATCTGTCTCCAGCTTAGGGAAATGGTTCCTTGTCTGAAGCTTCCCAAATTCATTTTAGAATGTGTTGTTCTTCTGGGTTGTAATTTACTCCCAAGAGTCAAGGTTTTGCCTTAACTCTGCTCGTGACAGCTCCTGGAGAGGCCCCTGACAGAGTGGTAGGAATGCCTGACACCTCGGTTAATGACTAGGAGCCTTGGTCTTCTGCAAAACGGTCCCTTTTAAAAGCATCGTCCTCCACATTTCCTCAGTCCTAATTGCTAAATGTTGTCTGTGAATTTCAGTCATTTATATAGAAAGATGCTATCAGAAAGCCATGTCCTCACAAACTGCTGTCCTCTACGTACTCAAATATATACACAGCTTATTAAGAAAAATTCTTCAATATTTAAAATAGTCAAAGCAAGTCTGTGAAATTTCTTTCAATGGGGTTTCTCTTTTATCCTATTCATATTCGTTTATTTTCTTTAAATATTTCATTTGTGAAAGACATTTTTGTTCTTATCTTTTGCTAAACTCTTAGGCAAGACCCACATCTGTTGTAGAAAGGAACTAGTTATTGGCTCATGCTCTGGTAAAACATGTTCCGCTTTAGATTTGATGGGAAATGGGGTGCCAAGAGCAATTTCCTAAAGCAATCATATCCTGCATTCCAACCTGGGGACCTAAAACCCTGCAGGGCTAGAAACTGCTGATGAAAAGATATTTAGCATCATTAGTCATTAAGCAAGTGGAAATCAAAATAATGAGATAATACTTCACATACATTATACTGGCTAAACTATAGAAGAGAACACAGACAGTAACTAGGGTTGGCGGGAAGATGCTGGAGGCAGTTTAAGATGGCTTGGCAGCTTTGAAAAATGATTCCTCAAGAAGTTCCAGGAGAATAAACACAGACCAGACAATCTTATTTCTAGGCATAAACTCAAAGAAAATAAAAACATCTGCCTGCTGATGTGTGTACACAAACATCAGCGCAGCATTATTTATTCATAATGGCCAAAAAGTGAACACAATCCAAATGTTCATCAGCAGATAAATGGATAAACTAAATGTGATATGCCCACAGGATGGAATGTTATTTAGACACAAAATGGAGAAGAGTACTGGTACATGTTATTACATGGATGAAAAATGAAAATAATTCCATGTAAAATAAGCCAGCCACAAAAGTTTCTACTTTAAAAAATGCAATTATTTCTATTTATTTTTATATAAAATGTTTAAAAGAAGCAAATCAGTAGAAAGATAAAGGAGGTTAGTGGTTGCCAGGGACTGGAGAGGAAAGAATGGGGAGTGACAGTGACTGTGTTATTTTTTCAGAGGGCTAGGGGAGTGGAGTTAGATAGTGGTAATGATTGTACTATATTATATTATAACTAGTGTTGGTGGGGAGATGCTGGAGGCAGTGTAAGATGGTGTGGAAGGTATGGAAAATGATTCTTCAGGAAGTTTCACAAAGAATAAACATAGGACCAGAAATAAACATAAGATTGTACTATATTTGCAACTATCTTCAAAACTGTTGATTCTGTATACTTTAAAAGGTCAAATTTTATGGCATGTGGTTAGAGCTCAATGAAAGAATCTCTTGGAGAGATTGATTTAAAATTAAATAATTAATCAGTATGAAAACAATAGCACAGTTAAATAACTCTTGGGAAACCATCTTTGTATTCATTGTAAAAGTCCATAGGATTCCATTCTAAACACCATTGCCATGAAAAGAATGCAATTGTGAATCAGGAAAATGTACACTGCTCTTTGCTCCTATTTCTGCCACCTCCCCATCCCACTTTTCCTTGTTCTTGGAGACCCATGTTTATGTTTTGGTCCAGCGTTTCTTAAAGTGTCATTTTTAGTTCAGTTGCATCAAAATCTCTGGAAGTGCTTATGAAAAATTTAAGGACCCTGTTCCAGGTCCATTGAAACAGAAACTGTGGGTTTGACTCTGGCCTTAACATTTTTTTTTTTTTGAATTTTAAATTGTCTTTTATTTATGTATAATTACTTTTTGTTACTTTACTAAGATATAATTGCTATACTATGCAGTTCACCAATTTAAAGTGTACAATTAACAGTTTTTAGCGTGGCCTTAACATTTTTAACAAAAATAATGCCATTGTTGACAATAATAGTGTTTACCTATACAGTAGTATGTGTAGGCACTGTTCCAAGTGTTTTGTGTTAATCTTGAGTATAACCTAAGATTAGGTGCTATTATTATCCCTGTTTTACAGATGAATAAATCAAGAGGTGAAGAAATTTTCCCAGAGGCACGCTAGGACGTCATGTGAGACACGTAGTTTGGCTTCAGATTTTAGGCTCTTACGAACTGCACAATATCAGCTGCCACGATTGAATTTTAATATTCCACCCATCCCTCTGCCCGCCCCCTCACTTCGTAGGCTGAAGTCCTAATGAGATGGTACTAGGGTTTTTTTGACGTCTTCAGCAGGGGGACCCTTGAAGAAAGGGTCATTGAAAAGAGACACCAGAGGCTCCATATATCCCTCCCCCATAGAACACAGAAAGAAGGTGGCAGCCATGAGCCAGAAGGAGCTCTCTGACCAGACTGTGAGTATACCGATGTCTCAGCCTTGAACTTCCAGTGTCCAGATCTGTGAGAAATAAATTGATGGTGTTTTTAAGGGATCCTGTTTGTGCCACTTTGCAATAACAACTCGGGTAGACTGAGCTACACCACTTCACCCCAATGATTTTTCTGATTTTTTTATTTAAGTGTGAGATTCATTATCATGGCTTTTATTTACCCAATCCCTTGCATCTGCAATAATTAATATCAATTATTTCTTATCTCTGATGAACTCACATACAAAAGTTAATTTTCTTAAGGGAACATGTGCCAAGCTGAGAAGGGCCATGCCCACCTCTCCTGCCCCCTCAAGTGATTTGATAACACCTGTGATGCCAACAGTCCAGAGAAGAGATGTGTTTCCTGCAGGAAAAACCTTTCCAAAGTCTCTGCCAACCTTCCCCATGGCGCTTCTGACTCATCAAAGCAAGGAGGGGTGCCTGGTATGTGGGTGCCGTTGTTCTCCCACAGAGCTGGGGTAAGTCTGCTTGGAACATCCAGCCAGACTCAGGTTGCTCATAGAAGGCTCAAGCTTCAGTCCTAGGCTTCTGCTTCAGTGGGAAGTGGGTTTCCACAGCTTCTGCCTGGCTAGAATGACCATGGCCCCAAGGGGCCTTTTGGTTCACACCATATGGTAATTCTGAGGTAACTCTCTTCGAGACCCACAGCACGCCAACAAGAGATTGGTGTAGGCTGGGAACAGAGTACAGGGTCAAGTCCTGGATCTGTGTCTGGGGGTGAGTTTACCCCTGGGGTGCACACACTGGCAATGTGGTCCTTCCCACTTTACCTGTAAGATAGAGATATTGATTCCCAGCCCAGTGCCCCCGCAGGTAGCTGCAATGACTGGTCATGATAACATCATTGAAACTGCTTCCTTCTGTGTTAACATCATCTTTCCAAATTGCCAATCTTCAACTCTGTGCCTGTGCTTCCTCATCCATAAAGGGTAGACTGTAGACATGCACTCACTCACTCAACATATGAATGAATGAATGTGTGACTTTCTTTGTGAATAGCATGCAGAATTGCAGAGTATCTCATAGACATTTGAAATTTAATATAGAGTGAAACTCTTCGTTTTCCCTTGAAACTTGTCTCTTTTCTTTCCCCTCTCCCGAGCAGCTGGAGATCTGGTTGGTCAAGCCAAACCTGAGAGTCATCTTTGGCATCTCTCCTCCTTCCTTCATGCCTCAGCAACACCTTCAAAACACCCCTGAGCCCTGCTCCCACATGCACCTCTTCTGTCTTGCCTGGTCTTCACCATGTTTTCCCTCATGCACCAAGACATCCTCTGTGCCAGGCTCCCAGCTACATGCAGCAGCAGTCAGGGGAAACCACGTCACTGCCCTGATGGGAAAGCAGCTTCCTAGCCCACTTAAACTGAACCTCAAAGTTCTTGCCATGCAGGCATGACTCCAGACAAACTGCTTTCTCCTACCTCTTGGGCATTGCTTTCTCCTCTGCTCCCCCTTCCCAACCTTTCAGTTGCTTTGGCCAGTCTACTTTCTGTCATCTTCACACATCAAGCACCTGCCCATCTCAGGCACTCGCACTGGCTGCTCTCTGGGACTGGCATGCTTTTCCTCTCTCAGAATTCCCCTCCTTCTTTCATTAGCACGTGACTGGTGAAGTCCCAGCTCCTGTTCCGAGTTACTCTCTCTCCTGTTCTAGTTTCTTCACAACACCTGTTACAATACGAAAATATCTTAATTGTGCATCTGTTTGCATGCCAAGTTCTGTCAGTGACAACTGAAGCTTCAAGAAGTCAGTGGCTGTCTTGCTCTCCCCAGATCCTGCTACTTGATAAAGAACTGATTCTTAGTACTTCTTAAATGAATGACAAACACCGGTTTCAACTCTAGTTGACTTGTTATAAAGTTAAGGAAGTTTTTTGTTTTTTTTTTTTTAAGAGACTAGAGCTCGCTATGTTGCCCAGCGTTGTCTTGAACCCATGAACTCAAGTGATCCTTAGCCTCAATCTCTCAGGTAAGTGGGATTACAGGCATGCATCACCGTGCCCGGATAGAAGTTAACAAAGTTTGCAGAACTGAAAATAATACGATTCACTAAATAGCAACCTTGGAAACAGGATTTTAAAAAGCAAAGATAGGGTCCTTCAATGAGCTCTGAGTTTCTCAGAGCTCTCAGGATCTGACCTTGGGAAGCCCTTTCCCTGCTTAAATGCACCCCCATCTCCTCTCTAGCATCGTGGATCCACATACCGTTAGTTTGTTTTTCCCCCAGCAAGGCGATCTGTTCAGAACTCAAGCTCACTCATGCCCACGCAGCGTGTAACAAGTCCTTCAAACTTAGCATTTCCAAACTTAACTTGTTCCTCGTGTGTTACCATTTGGGAGAGCATGCGGCTCCAAAAACCTTGGCATCACCCTGACTCCTCCTACTATTTCATAACTCACATTGCTTCTGTCAACAGAGTCTATTAATTCTACCTACAGGATATATTCAGGAAATGCCCTTTCTCACCTACCCCAGCCACCAACCTGCTTCCGCATTCTTAGTTCCTGCAATTGTCTCTTAACTGACTTCTGGCCTCTACCTTTGTCTTCTATGCCTGTGTGTGTTCTTGGCTTATTAGCCAGAGTGGTCCTTGACCTTTCGTCATGCCTCTGGCCAAAGTCATCTCATGATTCTCATCACATGTACTGCATATCCAAGTACATCCAAGGCTCCATGTGGCCCTCCTCTACTATATCTGTCCATGCCACAGCCTCACTCATCCATTGCAGCCTCCTTACTGTTTCCTCAAAGTGCAACATGCAGCAGACTGCTCCCTTAGGATTTTGAATGTTTTCTTCCCCTGTCTAGTATGTTCTCCCCCCAGGGATCCACACAACACATCCCTTCACTGCCTTTAGGCTTTGCTCAAATGGCATCATCTTGGGAAGTCCTTTCCAGACCTCCACTTTATTTAAAATTCACCTTCTCCAGCCCTATTTCTTTTCCTTCATTTATTTTCCACTTCTTTATCACCAAGTAGCAAGTTACTACATAGCAGTAACTATATAGCTATAAATGATATGTATATTTTATATATAATATATATGCAATACACATATTGCATATGTGTATTGTATCTGTGCATATGTATCTGCAATTGTCTTTTAATTGAAATTGTCATTCAATAATTACAACTTATTTATTATGCATAGTACATACCTCCTCCCAGCGGAATATAAGCTTCTAAGTATGGGAATTTCATCTATTTTGTTCAGACTAGTATCTAGAAAAACACTTAACCTGTAGTAGGTTCTTGATAGCTTTTAGTAGAATTAATTAATGCAGATAAAGCTAGGGATGAGGCAAATACATAAAACTGTGAAGTCTTTGGATTAGTTAATGGAGACACCAACTTGCCTCTCTGCTTTCTAACAGTCAACAAACACAGAAACAGTTTCAGTTATATGAGTCAAACGCTTGTCTATCAAATCAAATCAAACAGTTCAGGAAAAACAACCATTCCTGATACTGAGACCCTCCTCCCATGAGCCCTTGCAAAGAGATTGTAATGGCAAACAGGTTCTTGTACCAGAGGGTTCTGAGGACTGCCCAGGGAAGGCAGAAATTCTCTGTACCTTCTGTAGTGTGCTCAATGCCATATACCAGAAGGAGACCAGTCAGAGCAATTGCATGCAGGATCAGAACAATGAGGTCCAGAGAGTCAGGAACAGCTTGCATTACCCCAGAATAAACACGTCATGCCCCTTGGGCCTCCTTTTCTCAGACAAACTTCTGTGGAACTCTGAGTGGTAATGGTAGGCACTAAGCCTGCATTTGCTCAGAAACTTGCAGGTGTTCTGGAGTATCGTGCAGTTGTACAGCATGGTGCTACCATGCAGCAGAGAGACTTTGGCAGGCACTGTTGTACAGCTGCAAGATACCACTTGGATTATGAAGAGGTAAATGGAGAGCAGAAGAGCAGCAGGCTTTAATCAGCAGTGGAAGCAGAGGCAGGCTTGCTGCATATTTGTAAGCATTCCAGTTCCAGAAAAGGACACATCATTTCTCAATGCAGAGATGGGCTAAAGGAACAGCACTAGGCAAGAAGGAGATTTTCCGTAACAAAGAATTAAAAGTTGGATCTGATGCAGAGATTGGCCACAAGAATGCAAAACTGAAAATATTCAAAGCAGGTGAAATAGAATAGATTTTCCTTCCACAGGAGCTATAAATGACCTCAGTAGCACTGCTCCTGCTCCTACTTGAGCAATGTGGCCCTTCCTGCAGTGCAAATTGAGAAATAAAAAAATTGAGATGGGTGACTATATTTCATTGCTATTTGCCAGTTAAGTGGAGGTGCTTACCAAAACTAAGGACTGAGCTCAGTATTTCCACTAAGAAATTTGACTCTATAAAATTTATAGTAATACAAATATTTATGGCACCAGGCACCCCAATCAACTCTACCCAAGAGTTCTTGCACATGACAGGGAAAACCAACTTTTCCTTGTATTCATGAGCAAGAAGCATATTTCTTGAATTTTTGCAGTGAATCAAGAATTTTTATGAGAATCTGTTTTCACACCTCCCCTCCCCCCCCATTTTTTTTTCTTTCAGTTTTTGGAAGATATGAAGAAACTTCATGGTAACTAAGTTGAAAAATATGCAAGGCAGTGCTGACTAAGGAAGCACTTCAGCTTTCATGAATGGGCTAGCTGGACTGCCCAGGAAAGCAGTCAGACTCAGCGTCACAAGGCCCCTTCCAGGGCCTTACCCCCCCACTGGTCCCCAGTCTACTATGTGTCAAATACCCTACTAGGTGCTTTTCTGAAGCTGAGGCAAAAAGTGGATGGAGATAAAGATGAAGAAAATATGACCTTTGACTCCCTTAGGAGGTGCCAAGTGTTTCTCACAGGCACATTTATCTAGCACTGTGCATGCTGCCTTTCCAAGCATCAGTGAAAAACTGTCCTCATCAAAGAGACTTTAGCCACAGTTAACAAGTGAAAGGAATTTCCTGGGGAGTTGGAGAGGCAAAGGTGTCCTTGGGGAAAATTGACATGCTTAGTAGGAAAACAAATAATTGCTGTGACCTGGAACCTCGAGAATGATATCCTAAGTGGTCTGCATGTTGCCTGCTTTCCTTTCAGAAAAGGTGTTTCCGGAATGAATGAGCTCTCCTATCTGTTTCAGAAGCTTGCTGCATTCCAACAAGGCTCCTGGCCTGAGCAGGCTGAGTATGCCCATCTGTTAGAAAAATCCAGAAAGTGCTCAGTTTCTCAATACTCTGTAAACCGAACCTGGGTGGGAGTGTGTCCCTTTCCTTAAGTGAATCACTAGGAAATCAGGAATTTCTAGCCAAACTAAGTCCTACTCACACAAGAGTTTGACTCACTTTTACATATGGGTCTTCCAATAAATAAAAGATCATTTTCATTTCTGAGACTGACTTTTCATCAGAATCTAAGCAAGGACCTTCTGTCTGAACTGCTGCCAACTTCCTGTCTGGTCTGCTGTCAGGCAACATGTTCCAGCTGGAAATTACCATAGATAAGCGAAAGTCTCAAAACCTCAGTTTCTCATTTGCTGCTTACACAATCCCTGGGCTCTCGACTAGGGGTCACATTATTATCCCCACTTGATAGACTTGGAAACTGAGCCCCAAAGTGACAACACAGTGACTCAAATTGACACAGCAATAAACCATTCCCCCCCCAGAGCCTTTCCCACAGCACCTGCTTCCTTTCATACCAGGACACACATGGAAAATAGGTGGATGACAGAAAGACGATGATTAAGCCATGATAAGAGATGATTAAGATGGAGGACAGATACACAGAATCAACTGCACAAACACATGTATGTCATGTAATTTTGAGGTTGAAAATGTACATTTTTAATCAAACATAATTTTGAGCATTTTTGCATATCATTAAAAATCCTGAAAGCACCATTTTCAACAATTTCAAGTAACAGAATTTTTCAGTCATTAACATCACACTGTAAATAAATGTTTCTGATGATTTCATAGCTTTCCATTTGCAATTTTGCAAATGGATTGATTGATCAAAACACATGGCTTTTAAAAAAAAATGCTTTTTGAATATGCCCAAATGCAGGAAGCTCAAATAATTTAGAACTAAAATATTAGAAATCTGTACACAATGAAAAGTAAATGTAAATTAGCAAATTTCACAATCATTTCCAGTTGAGCATAATACAAATTTATCTTTTCCTCTTATGGAGAGATAATACATACACACATGACATGGTTCTGGCAAAACATTCAGATACTTTGGATAGTTTCAAGTTTCAAAAATGGTGTGAAATATAATTGCAACCACAAACACTACAGGAATGTGAACTTCTGATTCAATTCCATGGTTTTATCATACCAGAAGCATGGTAATTTTAATTTTTAAAAACAGATATTGACATCATAACACACTGGCTAAATCTTAACTTGAGCTTTTTTTTTTTTATACACAGCATCTCAGTGAGGACAAAAAGAATTTTAATGCTGATTATTTGCTAGAATGTAACCCTTCAAGGTCTATTCAACATGTGAAAGTACCTGCATGCATTCAAGTGTTTTCTTGTAAGATTCAACCTTAAAAAATGAACCATGATCAGTTTTTGTGGTCCCTTTTTTTATATGCTATATATTTCATATAATATGGTATGATTTTCTATATTGTCTTGTTTTTTTCTTATGTGCTACACGGGATCACATCAAAATGCAGTAATTCTTAAATGTTACCAAATAACCACTTAATATTAAATGTAAATGTAGCATAGAGAACAATCTTGTACTCCTTTGGATATTTTCTTACTTTAATATAAAATCAATTGTTAAAGTATTATTAGTTATTTTACTATGTGGGTTGATTAGTGATTTGATCCTTTAAAAAGAAAAATGGTTTTGATTTCTTCCTTTCATGATTGACCTCAGATGAGACCTTTCTCTGGAAATCATAATTCTATGAAGTTTTCACTAAAAAAATGTTTTTGCTGGTGAAATCTGTCTAAAGCCACTGTAATAAAAAGCATCCACATCCTTATTTTATCAGTATTTCTTGAAATCAAAGAGACTTTTTCTGGTTCCACAATCTGCTGAATTCTTGAAAATCTATTTCCATCTCTGTTTTGGATGATAGTACTGATGACCACCTTTATGATGTCTGAAGCCAGATTAAAAACAACTACTGTATATTCTTCAAATTTGCTTCTAAATAGTTACCCTGCTAGAGGCAGCAAGTCCACGCAGCTGCCAAAGGAGACGTTGTCTTCCTGCAAACTCGTGGGGAGCAAGAATTTGCAACTCCATGAACAACTTCAAGATAACCTCAAGATCAATCCCAGACCTGTCATCACCAGGTAGATTGCAAATCCACCTGAGTCTCATTTCCCAGAAAAGTACAGCTATAGTTCAGGTGAAATCCTGCCAAACAAAGCCTGTGTCATTACCTCATTGACCTATGAAACTCATGGGGAGAACTTGCTGTGTTTTAAGAGGTGTGTTTGTGTTTGTGAAGAATCACTGGCGTTCACAAATCTGTTCAGCTCTCAGGGAACAATGGTACAGTTAGCCGGGCTTGGTGGCACATGACTGTAATCCCACCTCTGGGAGACTGAGGTTGCGGATTCAGGACTACCCCAGGCAACATAGCGAGACCTATTCTTAAAACAAAAACAAGAAAACAATGGTACAGTCAGGCAGACTCCAGGAACCAGTTTGTTCTATTGACCACACCACACCCCTCACTTCAAATGAGTCTGTTTTTTTCTGTAACAAGGTTTCAGGACAGGATGATGGACTTTCTTTACATTTCTTTTTTTTTTTTTATTCCCTTCCCCCCATTCCTTTCCCCTTCCATCACCTCTGGCCACTCCTCTCTTTTTTCACTCCCAGCTATTAGCCAATTTTCAGTTCATTAGAACCTTTTCTTTCCTGGAGCAGTGTTCTTTTTGCCAGGTATAGACATATTCTCCTGAGACAAGGGAACCTGTTCTTAGTTTTCCAGGTGTATCTTGGTTGCAGGTAGCTAGTTCATGCATGTTTAGATCCTTTGAGAGCCTCCTTCTTACTGGTGGTCTGCTTCAAACCAGCTTCGGTCACATTTTGCTTCTTCTTTGCTTTGTAGTTCTGGTCGCTGGCTTTGGGAGCTTCTCTTCCAGCCGATGTTCGTATAGAAAATTTCCTGGTCACGATAGGCACTTGCGGATGGTTGGTCAGATTCATGGTGGGGCCGCTGCCTGTCTCTGGCCTTCCTCTCTCTGTGAAATGGGAGGGGGTCAAGCTCACACTGAAGGCATCTCTAAACTGGAAATCCTGTCCCCATCTGTGGAAACCTCAGTGGTTGTATTTCTGAGACAGTTCATCTCCGTAGTTAGTCTCACATCACAACCCTGTGTCTCATGGATCTGAACTGTCTGTTTATTCTGGGCTTTACTTCTTTCTCCTCAGCTCCATCTCCATGTGTATCTGCCACTGAATTAGTGATTTTGTTGTTCCTGGTGAGGATTGACTGGATTTGGAGACCAGAGGGGGTGACTCCTCCCGACCCGCCTGCCACCAATGCACCCACCACCACCATCCACCCCTCCCCCCCACTGGCTTTCATGTCCATTAGTCCACCCCTAGTTGGAAGGGGGCTCCATGGGAGGGCAGAGCTTCCAGGGACATGGTTGGCCCAGCTCCCTGAAGGGAGCCAGGAGAAAGCGTGGGCCACCATGGATCATCTTATCTCATGTTTTCTAGACTTTTCAATTTGTTCAACTGTTTTCAGTAAGATGCCAACCAATCTGGTGATCTCTCAACTCCCTTCACATTTGTTTTAGTGAGATCAGAGGTCATTTTCTTACCAATAGCAATAATGATTCTCAATATTTTTACAAAAGTTTCACTTTTTAACATTGTGAGTTAGGTGCCGGAAGTAAACTATTGGAAACTAGACTCAGTCCATCCTTGGTGCTGAAGAAGATTCCCAGCAGCCTAGAGTCCCTCCAATGTAGACGAGCCCCCACCTAAGGGCACAGCTCTGCCTGGGTGGTCTTTCAGATGATATCTGTCCCAACAGGCCCTGCCCCTCTCCCGCCTTGTCCGTCACAGGTCAAGAAGCACCTGAGCAAGTGGAAAGAAGCACAAACTTAAAAAAAAAAAAATCTTAAAAAGTTGTATTAAATTTACTTTCTATATTGTTGTTGAATTTTGCATAGTACTTGATTCCTTCCCTCAGAGTAGTCCCCATAGTTTTCCCATCACCACAGCACCCACATATCTATCACCACAGTCCCTTGTGCTCTTCATTCCCCTGTTTTGACCCCTGTCCTTCCCCCTCCTTTGCTGTATGCCCCAGCTTGTAAGCTTTGTCTTCTTCCACAGAAACTTAAAGCCATATTTCCAATTTCTTGTCTAGAAAATTTACCCCATTTCCTTTTGTCAGTAGGGACTGCATGGAAAGATTTAGAAATCTTTGTGATTTCCTGAGCCTCTTATTATTTGTTGTTATAGAAATGAACAATAAATCCCATAAAAAGACAGGGAGGTCTGTGAAGAATGTCAAGGAGTACCAAGAGAGACACCGAGAAGTAGGCTAACTCCCAAATTGTGGAGAGAATGCAGAACATTGCTAGATAGGCAAGACTTGAAAACTTCCTGAGGGGTGGAAAAAAGGCAGGTAGGAGAGAGCCCATGGAGAACGTCCTGTGTGTTCTTATTCCTGGACTCCCCAGAATGTTCTTGGGGGCCAGAGTGGTTGCTCTGCTCCTTGCACTGACGAATGAGAACAGTGATGAACACACAGCTGGGCTCGTTCCCACAGACTGAAAGAGGACCTGTCAAGTGAATTTAAAGAAATAACTAATTAAAAGAGCAGAATTCTTGGGTCTGGCTAGTTCTAGAGTCAACTAGGAGTGAGTGTTCAGTGAAGGAGACCTACATACCTTCAGATAATCAGTTCTCAACAGACTTAAGTTCATTCTCTCTCCGTAAAACAGAGAAAGGAGGTGACTAGGATGTTTGGGCCATGAAGCCTATAGGTTTCCATCAAGTCATCTGTCAGCCTTTCTTGAATGCCCACTCAGTGCCCAGCACTTGCACTGGACCCTCAGGGGTGCAGATGAAGGGGAAGTCCTTTACAACCTATGAGGAACCTATGACTTGGGGATGCCAAACTAGCACTCAGGAAAGTGGCACAATCCATTAAAGGCCAGAAGACGCTTGTGTCAGATGGTGCAGGGGGGGACCTGAACACAGGGTGGGGGTGGGAGGATCAGGAAATGGTGAGGGTTGAGTTTTGGCCATCCCACGTGGCCAACTTATGTCCATGTTTCCATGAAGTGGGATGAACTGATCTTTATGAGATAAGGAAAAATGTTAGTTTCTAGGTCCCTGGTTCCTGCCCTCAACCACCCACTGCACACCACAAAGAAGAAAAGATCAAGTCATTTAGGCAGGGGTGGAAGCACAGCTGCAGATCCTCCTTCTAGGTCAGCATTCATGGCTCACCTCCCACCCCCACCCTGATGTAAAAGTAGCTCTGGGAGAATGGGGCAGTTTCTAAGATCCTAGGATCACACAGAAGTTGAGCAAGGTAACACGTTTGTGTCAGTTTCCTCATAGTTGGCTATCTGAAGTGCTGGCATATTTCCCCTATTTAATCATGGCCCCACCCCTCAGAGGAAAAAAAAAAAAGCTGATTTCAGTCACTTGAGAGAAACAGCTATGACCTTTTATGCAGGACTGATAACTCTGTCCTTATAAGGAGGAGACAAACAACTCATCTCCCACACTCATCTCTCAGGAATGTGGGTCACTCTAATGTTACCTGGGCTCCACACCTGAACCCAGCTTTTTGGTATGGGGTGGGGGAAAGCAGAAAAGTTGTGGCCTCCCTCCCCCCACAGCCAGGAGAGTATTCATTGCTTGGGATAATCCTAACCATAATATTTCTGAACCAGGGTTGTAGTTACATTTTAAAAAAAATTTCTATTACTTTAGAAGCTGGTTTCCTAATAACAAGTTTCCTGTAAACACCTACTTCACCACAGGTTATTATTTAACCCCAGTAACAGAAAGGCCAAAATCCACACATCATCACACCTGATCAAGTGTGATCCCAATTGTCCCTCTAGGACCTAGCACAGCAATAAAACTGTCAGTAGTGAGCTATTCTTTACTAAGGGTGCCTCTTCTGGGTCAAATACTTCATGTATAAGCTGCTAATCCTGATAGTAACCCAACAATTCTGTCTGTTGGGAAAAACTGAGAATGGAAACCAAGTCTTTCTGACTCCAGAGCCAGCAGAGAGCTCTTTTACCAGGGACCCCCTGTCCCTGGAGGACTTTTCCAGTATCCAGAAGGCACCCTGGACTGTGCAACATGAGGACACCTGAAGATGCCCATTCTTCACGAGGTTTTCCCAGACATTTAAGAAATTAACGAGCACTGTTTCTTCCTTTTTTTTCTTTCTAGTTTGTGTTCATCAGAAAAATAGAGAATGCTGCCAACCTCCAGGCCTCTAACCTGTCTCTCTTTTATGGTTTCTCTTTCCTCCTTTCTCCCTCTTACCCAGGTGCCAAACACCTGACAGTGCCCTGGGAAATGCAAAGATGTAATATAATTATATATACATATATACACATATAACCATAAATATATAAACAGCAACAACAAAATAAATTTAAAAAAAAGAAGAAAATATCCCCTAAAATGCAGTGGGATCATATATCCAAAGCACTCAACCAGGGCTAATATGTGTTGAGCATTGATGGGGACAGTCAACAACTAGAGTTTCTGGTCCCTTGTGTATTTCCTGACAGTGAGGGTGATAGAGACCTCTGGCCTTTGTTGAGGTGCGTTTTTGAGAAGCAAAGGAAAATTTAAGAATTATAGGGGCAGCCATCCCTGGAACCCAGTGTCTTTGGTCCTTTGTGCACACTTCAGGATTGCAGGCATTTCCTATTCTCTTCTCAGTTTTACTTCCATCTCTGTGCACTCAGTAAGGGGTGGGAGGAAGGTGTGGAAACAATAATAGAAAGCCACTGAGATTCAGAGGACAAACAGCCTTCAAATCAAACCTCTGCTTTTCACTGACTTTAAGACTTTGGGCATACTCTTTCCAAGCCTGTTTCTTTCATGGATATGAAACAGGGTAAAAAAGATGACTTTCTGTCTTTATTTAACTGTTTGCCCCTATCCGCCTGCTTCTCTCTCTAAAGCAGGCTACAAGCAGTACTTAACTGGATACAGCTATCTGCCTGCTACTCTCTACAAAGCAGGCTACACACTCTTCATTAGCATTTTTACTGATCACCTTTACCATTGATATGCAAAAGCCAGCCAGCTGCTCTCTGCTTTCAGCTCCAAAAACTGCAGAAAAAAAAAAAACTTTAATACACAGTTTAAACTTTCCACTCGTGGGTCTTTACCACCATCCCCAGCCTTCTCAACTAAAATACTAAACCAATGTAAGACTATCAGTGCAGTGCAGACTAATTTATTTTTAACAAAGTGATTTTTAATTATTTTAATAACTATAAAAGAAACATGTAAGACTCAGAATATTTCAACATTGTCCCAAAACCTTTCTCAGTATTGTCTAAAGTTTTTTCCCAGATTGCCCCAAATATCTTCAGTCTCTTAGTCCTAATCGTCTCACCAATGTCCAGTCAGAGTTTATCTCCAGACGCTTAAAGACTTGTTTTTTTGAATGCTCCTCCTTGTCTTCCACGCTTGTCTTCTTGTCACCTTTAGGTAGCAGGTACTCTATGGTGCTAAACTAGCAAAGTTTACTTTTTTTTCAGGCTTAACTTTTGCACGGCCTCTTTCAGACACAAATCAAACTCAACAAAGCAAACTCCAACACGGAGTTTAAATCTGCAAACTCTTTAACTGTTTTCAGCACATATGCTGCTAGCCTAGGCCAGCCGAGGGTTAAAGGCCCTCGGTGGCCACGTGGCCAAGCTCACATAGCTCACATCTTTACAAGATAGCCAATTCCCATCTCTCTTCCACTAAACCTCTCTCTCTATCCAGTTTCCATATTCAAATCTGCATCCAATCCTTCTCTTTGTTTGCACACCCTTTATATACCCTGATTTCCCGCCTTCCAGGAAATCTGTTACACTTCTTTTTTCCCCCTGCATCCCCCTAAAGGAAAATTCCAGCTAAGGTCATTCTCCCATTTTAACATTACCTGTCCTTAAAATCTGCAATCTTAAACAAAAGACAATAAAAAAAGAGAGGCACACCCTATCAGGTATAGTAGAGGTCACTCTCTTGGGGAATCTTAGAAGATGTCCTCTGAATATAGGAATAGTAAACAAAAGGATAAGAAAAAGTCAAAATAAGCTGACAACAGAACGGGGGCAAGCAGCTAGGGGTGGGGAGGGAGAAATCAGGGAAGAGATGAGTACAAGAAGATCAAGATAAGGGTTCACAGATGATGGGAGTGCTCTGGGAAATGCAAAGATGTAATATAATTATATATACATATATACACATATAACCATAAATATATAAACAGCAACAACAAAATAAATTTTAAAAAAAGAAGAAAATATCCCCTAAAATGCAGTGGGATCATATATCCAAAGCACTCAACCAGGGCTAATATGTGTTGAGCATTGATGGGGACAGTCAACAACTAGAGTTTCTGGTCCCTTGTGTATTTCCTGACAGTGAGGGTGATAGAGAGTTGTAAGTGATGCAGCTAAATATTCTATTTCTGTCAAAATACCCTGGTGGGTGGGGGTCTGTGAGGAAGACATGCGAGAAGAGGCAAGAAGCACCAAAAGAATAAAAAAGGAAGGAGTGGGAAAAAAGGAAAAGGGAAGGAAAGGAAGGAGACCAGAATGGCAGATTGAGAGAACAGGCCCACGTGGTCTGACAAGGGAAGCCCCCTGAAAGAGTAAGCTGGAGATGGCAATGAGTCATGGTGGCTGGCAGAAGAGTGGCTGGTGTGGAGAGTGTGGTACCACAGCAAGGCAGCATAGTGAGCTGGTACCTGGAGAGGGTCAGGGATTTGGGAAGCTGATTTGTGCATCAGCAATTGTGGAAAAAGTTTGAAGAAACTTGGAGAAGCAGAGCAGCACAGAACACTGGAGAAGAAGTGAAGAAAAAAGCTCCGGAGAATTCAATTTGAAAGTGGGTGAAAAGAAACTTTTTACCTTTAACTTTAACTGGATACAGCTATCTGCTTGCTTCTCTCTCAGAAGCAGGCTACAAGCAGTTCCTTTGCAATTACCTTTAACCTTAACTGGATACACTTATCTGCCTGCTTCTCTCTACAAAGCAGGCTACACACTCTTCATTAGCATTTTCACTGATCACCTTTACCATTAATATGCAAAAGCCAGCCAACTGCTCTCAGCTCCAAAAACTGCAGAAAAGAAAAACTTTAAAACACAGTTTAAACTTTCCATTCGTGGGTCCTTACCACCATCCCCAGCCTTCTCAACCAAAATACCAAGCCAATGCAAGACAATCAGTGCAGTGCAGACTAATTTATTTTTAACAAAGTGATTTCTAATTATCCTATTA
>PVHY01017959.1:0-30152 GCA_004024945.1 Uropsilus gracilis
GGGGTTGGCTCCCAGGGGCGGCGGAGGTGGCGTGTGGCGAGCGGGTCCCTCCCGGGGGCTGGACAGGATACTCTTTTTAAATGAAATTAAACTAAAGCAGGTCATACTAAAGACTTTTCAGAAACAGTAAACGCCATGCCCCATATTCCTTCATGATAACATAGATGACCTAAACTTAGTCCAGTTTTTCAGTTTTCTAGTAGCATAAATCAGTAAATTAGTTCTAAGGAGATGTCATTGACCACAGTAAAAACATGATTCAAATTCTTTTAAATAAAAATGTTTTTAAAGAGTGGTATACAGAAAGGCAGCTCTGTGGTAAATTGAGTAAAAAGGATATTCATATGAGAAATGAAATTTTGAAGCTGGCCTTCAGACCTAAAGGTTTTATTTCAATTAAGTCAGGGCAGCTACCTTTTAAAATCCATAGTCAAGTTTGGCCTGATATATTTCTGTTCCTTCTTTCTATATTATAAGGACAAAAAGGACCTTAGGCAATATCGACCCAAAGAAATTCATGATTTTTAAAAAGTCTCTGCATACTCCATATCCAACTTATTAATCAACACTTTCTTAAAGGTGTCAAATATACTAGACCTTGAAAAGAAAGAATACAGAACAAGAAATGACAATCTAGCTACCTTGAATATTATATAGTATATTATAAAAAATAAAAATATTGCAGACTCATATAAATAAGCTTAACAGAAAATTCAATCAGTTTCACTCTCATTATATTCTGTCCAAGTGAGCCACACCTTAAATTTTCACCATGCTTGAAAGCTGAAAGTAGTGTAGAAAATTCTTTTTTGGCTTCTCAACTAGCAGGAAATCCTTTTCTAAAATTTTACCAATATTTTATATTGTGTGAAGCATATCACTAACTCTACTTCCCACTATCATTATTTATATCCATAAGCTATCTAGTCAGTTATATAATCCATGAGCACAAATCCATTCATTTGCCTTTAAATTCCCTAAATCAATTAACTTCATATCTTGCACATGGTTGACAGTTAATGTTGGCTGAAATCCAAGATGTTATCTTGTCAGTATAGCAAACTTTTTTCATTGCTATTTCATTACTCAGTCAAGAATGATCACTAAATTGCAAATATCTGGCATTTTTCAGAGAACACTGCCAGTATCATAAAGTAACAAAGAATGACACCTGAACTCTTCAATCACAAAGTAACTTGCCAAACACTTATTTTTTTTACATAAAACTGAAAAGTATTTGCGAACAGACAAAATGAAGCACAGAGCAGAATGGTTTAGAGTGTCACTGCTCTGTATAATAACTCCTCAACAAGTAATACTGCAATTTAGGACAGAATAATATGTCCTACTTCAGGATGGTCTTATACATAGCAGGTGGCTTAGAAGCCCCGACTCCTGCCTACAAAACACCCATTGCACCCATCACTACAATCAAAAATACCCCCAAATATTTCTAAAAGTCTCCTACAGAAGGAATCTCCATATAAAAGTATAAAAATCTCACCAGGAAGATTCCTACCCTTGCACTCATCACTCAGTGGTATTTCTAGTCAATTAGCAGCTTCCAGTAGAGGCTACCAAGATACCACTTCTAACTTCTTCCACTTCTCTCATGCACTTGTCTTCTTCTCCTTCCAGTCCTCATCCCATTACTCCTCCTGCCTCTTATAAGGCCTTTCACACATACATACATGATTGAATAAGGAGAAGTAACTAGTTCTGGCTTCTCTACTAACCAACATAACTACTTCTATTGCTCTGTTATCTCATAAGTATAATTACTTACAACACCATTGAGAAAATAAAATGAAATAATGGGAGGAGGGGTGGAAGCTGAGCACTAGGTACTGAAATATAGCTAAGATCCATTTCTGTTGATGGAGAAAAAACTATTATTTACCAATAAGTGGTAACAGTCATTTATTTTTTATATTTAAAAAGATCTATTCAAGGTACAATTATTCAGTTCATTCAAACTTCTTTTCTAGAGTGTTCTTCCTTTCCCTCTTCCTCCCCCTTAGTGAAGAATCTAGCATATTCTTGTGTTTTGAAGGTCATTTGTGTCCTCAGCAATTACCCTTTCAGGGGGGTGAGTCCCTGAGTGCCTTATACTGGTAGCCATTCACAAATACACACTTGTTCTTTCTGGCATAACACTAGCATTTACTGCTGGAGCACAAGAGTCTCTGATGAAGAAACAGATATTTAGCAGTGTCCTTATCCTTCACCTAGCTCTGTGAATTCACCAAGTCCATCTATCAGGGAAACAGAATATTTCTGAATCTATAAATCTTGATAGGTAGTTGGGAATTGATGTAACTATCTTATGGTCATCTATTAGAACTCTTCCTCAAATCTATTCTATTAACACCGATGAGATTGAAGTTAGAACAATCAAAACCTAAAGCCAGGATCCAGGACATTGTATCTGGATCCAGTATATTGTGCCTCTTCCTCTGTTTTTGCTCCCTGTACCCAACACCACGGGAGCTTTACACCTTGGACATTTTTAAGAGCACCCACCTACAGCTATTCTCAAAGCTGTCTGTGCTGTCACATCACACAGAAGTTCTTTTGAACTGGTTGCTAGTTCAATGTCTCCTCTTGCTACTCATTACATCAGTATTTGTTTTTATTCTTGCCATTTGTGTTGTTCAATTTTACAAAACAATTTAGGAGGCTGGGCACGGTGGCTCGTGCCTGTAAGCTTCAGCCTATGAAGTGGCTGGGGCTAGGGATTGCGGTTCGAGTCCCGCCTGGGGCCCATAGCAAGATCTAGTTCCAAAAAAAAAGCTGGGTGTGGTGGCATGCACCTATAATCCCAGCTACCTGGGAAGCTGAGGCTTGGGGATTTCTTGAGTCTGTGGTAGCCTGGGCAACAAGAGCCTGCGGTTCCATGGGCAAAAATAGCAAGATCTAATCTAAAAAAAAAAAAAAAAAAAATTTAGGAAACAGAATTCAGGTTTTGATCAAGAAAATACCAATCTAGGTGCTGCCACAAAGAAAGTTTTTAGCTGTGATTAACAAGTAAATCAGTGTAGTTTGAGTGAAGCAGATAATTCAATCAGCTGATCATCCAATCAGTCAAAGACCTTAAGAGGAAAGATGAGGTTGCACAAGAAAATGCTTTCCCTATTTGGAATACTGTCTCCAAACTGCCTTTGCACATGAAGTTAATCTCTGGGTCTCCAACTTGCCTAGTGCACTGCAGATTTTGGAGTTGCTGTCCTCCTCCACTACCTGGTGAGCAAATTCCTCAGAATAAATCTCCAGATAAACAGATGAGAGAGAGAGAGAGAAAGAGAGAGACTGATAGAATTACACATAGTAGATATATGGAGATATAGATTCTTCTAGTTCTGTATCTCTGGAGAATTGTAAAATACCATTCTAACACGTACAGGGCAGTCCTCATTTTTCTCTTATTTTCAGCTTATTATGTAACATCTTCTTTAGAATATTATGTAACATATTCTTTGAAGAGCATCAGAACATTTATTTTTTCTTCTGACTGACAAAATGATCAAAATGAAACAAGTAAAATCTTCTAGTCTTCTCTTATTACAAAATAATCAAGAGCAAGACATAGGTAGATCAGGTGAGTCTAGGTCAGATGACTAATCTCCAAAGACATAGGTTTACTGTTTAAAAGAAATCACTACAAGAACCACAATGTGGCTGTATATTTTGTGGCTGTATATTTAGAACTAACTGTTTTCTACCTTTTCTTTTCCTCCCCCTTCCCATTCAGGACTTGTTCTTCATCCCCTCAAAGACATCTATGTCAGCATAGAAAACAGAAGTAACTAGCAATCTATTCTGACTCTGGTACTCCAAAGAGCTTACGTTTGAGCTTAATCCAGAGCTCTATACAGGATACAACAGAGAAAGGGGCAATCAGGAGTACAGACAGAATATTCCAGGGAACTGCCGGCAGAGTGGGTTTCAGGTTAAAAAGCAGCAAAATTATACTCAAACTTTGCACAACTCTGTCAAATGCTCTAAGAATAACTGAGGGGAAAACTGAAATTTTCCACTGGCCTGTGGAATGGCAGCACTATAAACTAATGATATAAAGTACCTACTATGTCTCAGATCCAATATACTTAGAACTATTACATTAATCAGTACTATTTTTGTCTCTACTTACTTAAAAAGTAAAAAGTTTGCTCAAATTCAGGCAGCTAATAAGAAACAGTTGTGCTATGGCTCAAGAATCTTTACCTAAAATTCTGATGTTAATGTTTTCAGATTCTAGTATGTTTGCATAATTAATCTGAGCAAACCAACTGTATAACAAAGGGCTCCCTGTTAATAACAAAAACAAAGTAGAAAGTCTAGATTAAAATGAATATTTAATAGCTAATTCTGTATATTATTTATTAGAACAAATTATAATAAAGAGAACTTCAAAATTTTCAGTGTTTCTTTGGGTTTTGCTATGCTTACTTTAATATGCGTACTCATATTAAAGTCAATTTGGAAAATAATATCAAGGAAAGACATATTACTCACAGGTTAACTTCATCCTCATTGAGTAACTGCATCACTAGCAGGGTAATATGAAAAGACCCATCACGGCACATTGTTTTGGCCAGTTGCTTATCTTGTTTTATTATTTCATTCTGCAGAGTTTTAATTTCTCTTGTAATCTAGGCACACACACGAACACAAAATAAAGATTAGATAAGCAAAATTTCTTTACAATTAAATGTAAATCAAGAAGAAAAATAAGCAACAACCAAAATTTTACATCAAGCTACTTCAACCAACAACACTGAATTGTCTACTTAATTTCAAATATCCTAGATAGTTAACTCAGAAAGCTTACTAAAACATGTAAATTTAAAAAGAGATCACATAATGCATGTTCACCTTAAGAGCATAGACCCAACAACCTTACTTTACAGAATGGTCACTAGTTGAATAGAAAAATTCTGAATGGCTATGCATCTTTTCAGCAACTTGCCCTTGAATATACAATATGACTTATGATCTTTCCTAAAAAAAATGTTTTATTCTTGCCACGGAAAGGTCAAACCAGCAGACAACATTCCATTTCTTTTGGAAGTAATATTTATTTATCCCCAAGTGAATGTGTCTGAGAAACCATTCTTCTTGCCCTTTAAGATTTTTTAGAACAGCAATAATTTCTAAAGGAATGACTACTGTTATTTTTCCAGACATGTGAGCAGGGACCTTACCAAGGAGAGAGTTGCAAAGAATTCTAAATGCATGCATTAGAAAAGCCAGCACAGTTGCATCCAGGCAAATCCCTTTGTCCTTCACAGTCTGCTCAGTGCCTACTCTGAAACAAGAAGAGAACTGATGTCTTTTCCTGCCTCTATTTCCAGTTAGACCTAATCCTCTTCAAGTAACTTCTAAATGTAACTACATTAGAAAATAGTTTGAATATGAAATAGTAAATTGAGAAATACTCAGATAAAGAGAGTACTTAGGAGCCTTGAAGGAATAGAACCACCCTGAGGCATTTACAGAGAAAGGAAAAAAAGGAGGGGCTGGCAATACAAATAGGGTTCATCAAAAGATAACAGAGATAAGAAAAAACTAAATCAGGAGCACAGCAGACTGTTCTGATACTAGAGTAGCTGTTTAATCCTGAACAATGTTCCCATTATCTGTGGAACATGATGGGACGCATCACGAGATGCTGTCCTGGGATCTGACTTCCCACATATTTATTTTTATAATAAATGCACATCACCCAAATTAACCTCAGCATTTCCCAATTCCTTGCAATCTGGAATAGAGTCACTCAGGAAACTGTGTTTTCCTGATAGGAAGTTATGCAATACCTAGCATAATATTTCCCAAGGCAAGATGTCACTTCCATGAAACCCAACAAAAGAATATTGATCATCTGATAAATAAAATGCCATTAACATAATAGTACATAAAGATCTTCTGGAATCAGTTTCCTCTATGTTAATATGACTAAGTTGTAAACTCCTCAGGGGAAATGTCTATTTCTTTACTCTGCTGTTTCTGCCTGGTTATACAATAAATCCATCTATCAAAAATAGTCAAGAATGGTAACTACCTTTCACAGTGTGGCCATGACATTCCAGGCACTATATTCTACTCACCAAAACCTCTTAACAATCCTATGAGGTAATGATTGGTATTATTTCTATCAAAGTAAATTGAAACACAGAGGATTTCAAGATAATATATCCAAAATAACAAAGAAACACGGAGAAAAGTCTAAATTGCAATATATGAAAAAAGATGAAGGAAGCAACCAGAAGATCCAGAGGAATGGGGAGAAAGAATAACAGTTATAAAGCAACAGAGTAAGAGTTACAAGGTATCAGTTTAGAGGAGGTAGGAGAGGGACAGAAATATGGATGCTGACTTAAGAAATGAAATCTCAAGGGAAAATAGACATTTAGAGGAGAGTTCTAGAAAGTCTTACTGGATACCTTCTAGTAAAACAACATACCAGCCCTGTCAAGAATTTTGAATTTTTGAGAATTTTTTTCCAAATGAAATAAAGTACTCAGATGGGCTTTGGGGAAATCAGCAGTTCCAGTGCGCCCCAAATTTACTGGGGCTCAATAACACTGAATTATTATTCAATAAAATTAACATAAATTCAGGACAATGTTCAAAAAATTTCACCCATTTGTCAACTTAGCCTTTTGTTACAATGTCCTAAATGGGAAAAAAGTTTTAGGCTATTCATATCTTTGAATTTTCCAGTAACTTATAAATTGCAAATTTAAAATAATAAAATAGTTTGAAGACTATTTCCCTGTAGTCATACTGTACTTATAATAGAGGATTAAGCTCAAATCTATGAAAATTCTAGTTAATTTAATCAAATAATGTTTCTTACTATGCTTTGATGCAACAGATTAATTTATATATTCTTTGATAGCATCTAAAAATTTTTAAATTTTTTATTCCTACTTGTATTCTTAAAAGATAAAAAAATCTTCATTCTTCTCTGTATGACAATAAAAAAAAGAAGTAATGTCATTAAATGTCAAAGGAAACTAATTTTTATAACTACTATTAAAAATTCTGTAAAACCATTAAAGCTTATCTGTCACCATAATCCTCAGCTTTGGCAGTACTGCACAATGCATACTTTTAAAACCCAATACTATTGAGTCATATTTAAATGTGACATTGAAAGAAATGTCTAAAAATAAAATTTTATAAAATATTAAGTATTTCATTCTATGAATAATTTCTTTATGTATAGAGCATAAAAAGATAGTCATCTGCTAAACCTCACCACTAAGTCAGATTCCACATGTCTGAAAATGATGTGATAGAAAATTCACTTTACTTTAAGCTTTCTAATTGACTCAAAGCATATATGGTTCAAAGAAAATGCTGTAAAGCCTTGAAGAGTGCTTCTACATAAGGGTGAGCACACAGTGGAAGAATGCCTTTTATAGCATCTTTCAACAATGGAATTTTTCTTGGAACTTTTCTAAGCTTTTGCCTTAAAATAATAATCCCAAATTTGCTACCTTAAGATTTATCAGAATTATCACATCAGCTTGCTACCTAAGTTTTCTTCAGAGAAGAATGCCCTCATTTTTCTTCTTTACAGCCAGAACAAGAATTGAATTTTGAGAATACAGAAATAACTGAAGTAAAGTAGAAAAAAGTCATCCTCAAATAGGAAAAGAATTTTCTAAATGAACCATGTGCTTAACAATTACAGGGTGATACCAAATAATTTTATAGTTACATTTCCCAAAAATGAATTGAATGCACAGAATCATGCTTGCACAAGACCTGCAACTTTCAGATTACAAAAGAATTACAGAATTAAAAGAAACAAATCTTTTAAAAATTCCTAAATCATATTTTTATTATAACAAAACATGACCTTCAAATATAAAAAATACACCTTTAATCTTAGTCAATTTTAGATTATTTTCCTGTATTTTTCCAATGTTGATTTACCTTATATAACTGCATATCGTTTTAAAAAAGCACAGAAAACCAACATATGGGTAAATCCAACTAGAACTAATAATTAAGCAATTCAAGCCATGTAGAAACATTTGGGAATTGTTATTCAAAGTTTTTATTTTTAAATCAATGTGTGCTTGCAGGAAATAGACAAACACAGTCATATACTTGCAATTAGGATATTTTTATGCAAACTTTCTAACTCACTTGCCAATTCTATTTCTTAAAAGCACAAAATCATGATTTTTCCATTAATAAAAGATTCCAAACATTTTAAGAATGCTTTTAAAATCAAAAATCCTTATAAACCTAAATTTTCTTCCCTTAAAAGCTAGATGCCAACAAGCAGAAGCCAAAAGTAGAGCAACTCAGTGTGAAAGTGCTTGTTTCCAAAAGCTTGTTTGCAGGTCACTTAATTGGAACTTGGAATAGAGTCTCCCATTGAAACAATGTGATAAAGTCTTCTTTTCCCAGGCCTTTCCACAAAAGCTTATATGTAGTTAAAAAAAAAAAAAACATTAGATACTTTAAAACAAACAAAAATGCTGCTCATTCAAAAAATATAAAAAGTATCTTCTAATTTTGTCCCATTCTTATCTCCCTCCCGCCATATTTGTAAGCTACACGTAAGTTTTTTGAGAGAAACATTAAATTATTTGGTTTTGAGGTCACTTGAATCCTCCATTCCCCACTACTGCATGCCCCTCTACCCCCCCGACAACAAACAACTATTGTTGAGCTTAAATTACAAAATTAATAATTGTAAATGTTCCTGTTAAAAATTGGTATGCCGGAAACACATCTTTGGTTCTGAATTGACAGAATGACATGTTTGTCATGTCTTGTGTCTGTGTGTGTTCATGTGTGTGTGTCTGTGTCTGTGTTTTCTAGACGAAGCACTGGTATAGGTACCAGGAATGAACTGAAAACTGTTGAGGAATACCAGGGAGTATCAAATTCCAAGATGACAAGTGCCAAAAGAAAGGTCTGAAAGTCCTTGCAGGGTGGGGTTGCGATTCCTCAGGGTAGTCAAGGGAAGAGAGGTTTGATCTGAGATGTTGGGGTTAATAAAACCTAGATAAGAAAGAAAATTCCAGATGGCTTTGCCTGAAGCAGAATGTACCTGGCAAGTTAAAGCAATGCTAGAGGGACCCAAGGAGAAGAAACAGGGGTAAAGTAGACAAAGTCAGAACATTAAACACTTTGTCTTTATCCTTCCTAAATCAGCGCAAAACACAGAAGTCTATAAGTAACTAAGGACATGCCCAGAACTGGGTTTGGAAAAGTATCATCACCTCCATTTCACGTCTAAAGTAACTGAAACTACAGAAATTGGATAGCCTAACCTACAAGTACAGTGGAGTCTGTGACCCAGCTGGTATTCAAACAAGGTCTTTTGAACTCCAAAACCTATACTCTTCCCTTGTTCTATACAACCCCAAAAAATTGAAAAACAGGCAATTTACAGGGTGACTAAGAGTTACACAGAATTTTCTCGTCTCCTTCCTTTCGTCATCTCTGTGGCCCAAATCGTGAACTTAACAGGAAAAATTTCTCTGCCCTCTTTCCATCTCTCCTGCACCTGCCCTACCCAGAACACCATCTGGCCAACCTTCACTGGAAGAGGTGAGAAGGGTAGGAGGGGGAGGGCAGGCTCTGCAGGAAATGCAGAGCTGCTCTGTGGACTATGGTGGAAGCCAAGAACATAAGTGTAAAGACAGAAATATAAAGTGGAAGGTCTAATTTAAGCAACTTTATGGGCATGCTTACTACAAATCTAAACCAACAGACTCTAGTGGAATAGTCTCTAAACAACAATCTCAAACCTGGAGTCTCTTCAATCACAAATCACATCTCCTTTAAGAAGGTGCTTCTATTTGACTCAGTTTCTAACTTACGACCTGTATTCTGTTGAACACTCAATTAGGCAGACCACCTAGGACTTCCTGCTCCCTTCTAATTTCCATGCACACATGATCCTAAATTTAAAAGAAAACTTTGCAAATAACTTGCATTTTAATATAATACATAGCCATTGATTATATTAAACTTTGTATCACTAAGCACTTTCAAGGACTATTTCATTATTGACCCACCAATATGTACCAGTAAAATAAGAATATGATTCTCTCTGCATCAAATCCCATAACCTCTTATTGCTAGGTAATATTACTTCTTTTTATGTGTCTTCTTTCCCCAGTTAAACTGTATCTCATAGACTAGAAATTTTCTAGAATGCTCTAATAGAATCTTTTCTTTGCTGTTTAGTTCTTTGGCTTCAATTTTGTTTAATTTGATTTTTTAATTCATTAGCATTCTCTAGAAATATACTAGTTAAATTAGAGTAAGAAGCAAATTGAATATGTGCCTGATAAAAAAGATTAAATCTACAATTAAGGAGAAATGCAGATCTAGTTCTTAAATTGGGCCAAGATGTAAAAACACAATCTTCAAGTGAAGTATTGTCTCCTAAGGCATCTTAATACTGCTTTCTTGCTCCAGCAGTTTTAATTAGATACTGTAGTTTTTCTCTCTTAACCAGTTAACTGGTCCCATTTCCCATTATGCATAGCACATTAATTTTTCAGATTTTAATAGATTTCTAGCAAGTTTATCATACAATATTAAATTCGTACAACAATGAGTAATTTACAAAGAAATTGTGCTACAACAATCATTACCATAAACAGGGCAAAGCAGCAAGATATCTGTTTACTTTTCCAACAGATTTCTGAATCCTCTTTATCTAGCTGGTCACTGTCTCTGCTTCTGCAAGTGTTCTACAGAAAACAAACTCTTAGAAACTTGACATCCCATCAGGCAATACTTTTTTAAGTGGAATTTTGAAAATTATTATATATATTTAAGTAGAATTGTTTAAATATTTTTCAAAATTATTATCTCAATGTATTCTGTTATTTAAGTAGGACTATTCCCTTTTAGTCCAGCTAAAATGCAACCAAAGACTTTTAAAAGCTAAGAGCAAATGCGTTTACAGGCGTTTAACATCTGTTAAATATAATTTGGAATAAAACTAGCAAAAAGGTTTTTAAAGAAAATAGTACCTCTTCACCAGTGATAGGAATAGATAGGAAATAATTAGGTTGATAATCCTTTATTTTCTTCTTTCCTTGATCTTCACTGATCCATTCATTTTCTTTATTTCTCTCCAAATTTATTTGCGGTACATTAATGACTAGAAGTGGGAAAAACCAAACAACAATATATACAATGGATTGAAACAAAGATAATATAGTCAGAAAGAAAAAAAAAGCATTACATAAATAGCAATCATCATAACTGTCATTTTCAAATCTAATGTAGGAGTTGGAAAATTCTTCCATAAAGGATCTCATGGTAAATAGTTAGGCACTGCAGACGTATGGTCTTAGTCACAGTTCACAACTACCTACACTGACTTACGTACATGGTGGAGCCCGTGACGCAGCTGGCATTCTAGCAAGGTGTACTGAACTGCTAAGCCTGTACTCTTGGTCACCCAAGTCTGCTGTAGGCAAAATCTAAACAGTATAGCAGGGCTCCAACAAAACTTTATTTCCAAAGTGTACTGTTAGTTAGATGTTCCCTTGGGTCGTCACACTGTGCTAAACTCTAATCAAAACCTTACCTAACAACCATTATTCTCTTACCCCAAGTTTTCATATACTGGAAAATGTTTTTTTTTCCAATCATCCTGTATATGTATATTGGCAACTTCTACAACATAACCCCTTCAGTAGTGCCACTCAAAATAAGGCTTCTGGTAAATGTCACACTAAACACTACATGTGGCAAAAATTAAGAGGATGCTTTACAAATGTTCATAACTATTAGGAAAAAAATTATCAGTTAAATTTCAGTTTTTATTTTGTAGGGGTCTTTAATATCATTTTTAATAATTTTATTGTATTTTACAAAAAAGAGCATTCAGCAACAAAGAGGATTTTTTTTTTAGTTTCTACCCATAGTTTAAGAAGTACTTAACATACTGCTTTTTAAAATCATCTTTTAAGACTTACAATACCCAACAATTTTAACTATAAAACTATGCTTCCAGAAGTAATATCCAAATCAATGTATAAAATGTCATTGTCTCCTTTTTTACAGATTCTATAGGGATTTCCATATGGGGCAAAATTATAGTTTTAAGACTGTCTTCCTGAAGAGTAGCTTATTATGCAAAATAGAGTATTTCATATATGCAATCATATTTTCCTAGGTAGGCTTTTAGAGAGAGGAACCACTTTACATTCAACCTTATGAGGTTGATTTCGTCATTGCCATCAATTCTAATAAACTGTGGTCACCATTTGCACAGATTCATCTTAAGGATAATGAGGGAAAATCTAGACTCAACCAATAGCACAATACCTGTGTGCAAATTCAACCCAGATCTGACTGTTTCATATTTGATACTTTATCTTCTGTTTCATAAAACAGAAGAGCAAAAAACATTCTTAAAACTGTTCAGTATTAGAGTTAAGTCTAAAATCTATATCTTCTAACTCTACTTGTTTTTGCTAGATCAAACTGCTTTTCTATCACAGTTCTGCTTAAGCAGCTACATACAATATCAAGAGAAATCCTTGCTCTGCTGTCCACTGAAATTATAGCAAACAATTTTTAAATGAATGCTTCAAATTGAATTTTAATGCTAAATTCTAATAAAAATAGTAGAATGTGTCAAAAGAAATACAAGAGTATGTTTAATAATACATTGGGAATAGTTATATTTTCTGCTAGGACTAAAATAAATCTGTGAGACCTAGAAATAGGGTAAATTAGAGCAAATTGACCTGATAACAAGTCTGACTGCATGGTTATGAGTTAAGACAAAATAATCTGGCAAGTTTATACATTTCTCAATATATACCTAGTTTTGTAAAGTAACAACATCTCTAGAATGCAGAGAACAGATATTTGAAAATTTGAAAAATAAATTACTAGCTTCCTTTATACATGTGAGCTTATCAGAATTGTATACATTCTATTGCTAAGAAAAGGTGTGTAGCATTCTCATGTGCATTGTGAGCATTTTCTGACTTGCCTCAATGATGCATTTGAGTTTTATTTCCTATTTTAAAAAAATATGAAAAGTCAAATAGTGTTATTGAGTTACTCATAACTTTTATCTGTAAAAAAATTTGATTGTAGTAACATGAACTAATGACACTAATTTTAAACAGAAGCAAATTTTAAACACAAATATGCTAATAAAGTACCACCTGTATTTTTAATCCACTTCTAAATACATTTCTAGCCTACCACCATCTGCTGTTAGTAAACTGGCATTAACAAAAAAGGAAAACCAATTTTAATTAGTCTGGAACCAGAGTGTCTGGGTTGGAAGCATGGCTTACCTACTTACGAATGTATGATCTTAAATAAGTCACATAAACTCTCAGTTTCCTCTTCCACAATTTGAGAACAATAATAATTGTAACCTTATATAGTCATTCTGAGGACTGAGTTAATAAATCTTAGGCTACTATTTCTTTTAATAAGGTTATTACCCATAATTAGGGAAATAACACTGGATTTGCTAAGATAATTTAGAGAACTACAAAGAGAAAATGAGATGATGTGTAAACTATGCATTGCTTTTCATCATCAAGACTATTTACATTTTCTGAGTATGAAAAATGAAGGGCAGTCTTGAATGTTTTCTTAAAAATCAAATTTAAAGGCAGGGTATGGTGACGCATCCTTGTAAGCAGCAGCCTAGGAAGCCACAGCCAGGGCCAGGGATCATAGTTCAAGTCCCATGGGGGGCACACAGCAAGACCTAGTCCCAAAAAAATAGCTGGGTGTTATGGCACATGGGGTTCCACAGGCAAAAATAGCGAAATCTAGTCTCAAAAAAAAAAAAAAAATCAAATTTAATACTGAAAATAATTTAAAACCAAGACACTTTTTAAAAGGTTTTTGCTTTCTGGTAAACTTTTAAAGTTTTATGTCTTGTTTTAAAGGTTTTTTCTATTGCTTACAATTTTTTTTACATCATTGTATACCCCAGTTCTCCCACCACCATGAACCATCATCCTGATGTCTTGTGCTCATCCTCACCTGATTTTACCCTCCTACCTGCCCCCTCCCTTGCTGTATGCTTTAGTTCTGTTGCCAGTTTGTTAGTTTTAACTTTTCTTGTCTTTTTGTTTGTTTTCCCTATATGTCACATATAAGTGAGACCATCTGGAATTTATCTTTTTCTTTCTGGTTTATTTCCATTAGCATAATTCCTTCTAGTGTCATCCATGTTGCCACAAATGACATATTTGTCTTTTTTTTATTGCTGAGCAATATTCCATTGTGTGAATATACCACCACTTTTTAATTCATTCATCTGTTTGGCGGCATTTGGGCTACTTTCATATCCTGGCTATTGTAAATAGTGCTGCAATAAACATTCGAGTATGGTGTCCTTTTGGATTAGAGTTTTGGTACCCTCTGGGTACATTCCCAGAAGTGGAATTGCTGGATCCATGGTAGTTCCATTTTCAATAGTTTGAGGATCCTCCATGACACTTTCCATAGTGGCTGAACCATTTTGCATTCCCACCAGCAATGCAAGCGTGTTCCTTGTTCTCTACATCCTTGCCAGCATTTATTGCCCATTTTTTTTGATATGGGCCATTCTTACTGGTGTGATATGCTATAACATTGTGGTTTTGATTTGCATTGCATTTTCCCAGTTATAAATGATGTTGAGCATTTTTTCATATGCCTGTTTGTCATTTGTATTTTCTCTTTGGAGAAGTGTCTTTTAAGTTCTTCTGCCCATCTTTGATAGGGCTTTTCACTTTGTTTTTGTTCAGTCGTTTGAGTTCTTTGTGGATCTTTGATATCAGACCCTTATCAGTTGAATGAAATGCAAAAAATTTTTCCCATTTGATTGACTGAATGTCTCTTTGTTTTTGTTACTGTCTCTTTTTGCTTACAGAAGCTTTTCAGTTTGATATAGTCCCAGCTGTTTGTTTTTCTTCACTTGTGTAGATGTGTCCTGAAAGATATTTCTGTGGTATAGTCATGGAGTATTTTGTCTATGTTTTCTTCTATATATTTTATGGATCCACAAAATACCCAAGTCTTTTATCCATTTTGAGTTAGTCTTTGTGTATGATGTGAAGTAGTAGTCTAGATTCATTCTTTTACACATATTTGTCCAGTTTTCACAGCACTATTTATTGAAGAGACTATTATTGTTCATGAAAATATATAGCCCCTTTGTCATAGATTAGTTGAGCATACATGTGTAGCATTATTCATTATTTCTGGGCTTTCAATTCTGTTCCATTGGTCTGTGTGTCTATTTTTGTTCCAGTACCATACCGCTTTAAATATGACTTTATAGTATAATGTGAAGTATGGAAGTGTAATACCTCCATTCTCTTTCTTATTAGTCAGGAGGATTTTTACTATTTGAGGTTTGAGGTTTTTATTATTCCATATGAATTTCAGTAATATTTATTCTATTTCCTAAAGAATGTCATTGAAATTTTTATTGGAATTTTATTGAATCTGAAGATTGTATTTGGAAGGATGGCCATTTTGATAACAGTAATTCTTCTAACCCATGAGTAGAGGATATCTTTCCATTCCTTGTGTCTTCTTCTATGTCTCTTAGCAATGTTTTATAGTTTTCTTTCTATAGGTCTTCCACATCTATTATTAATTTTATTCCCAGGTATTTAATTTTTATTAGTACAATTGTAAATAGAATGGTTTTCTAATTTCTTCTTTGGGCTGCACTTTTGCATATAAGAAGGTTACTGATTTCTGGGTGTTGGTTTTGTAACCAGTTATCTTACGGAATTGGCTTATTGTTTTCATTAGTTTTTCTGTAGGGTTTTCTATAGATACTATCATGTCATCTGCAAATAATGATAATTTCATTTCTTTTTCACTACCTGGATTCCCTGTATGTCCATCTCTTGCCTTATTGTTCTTTTTTTTTTTTTTTTGAGATTAGGTCTCGCTATTTTTGCCTGTGGAACCGCGGGCTCTCGTTGCCCAGGGTACCACAGACTCAAGCAATCCTCAGCCTCAACTTCTCAGGTAGCTGGGATTATAGGCGCACGCCACCACACCCAGCTATTTTTTTGGAACTAGGTCTCGCTACGGGCCCCAGGCGGGACTCGAACCGCGATCCCTAGCCCCGGCCGCTTCATAGGCTGAAGCTTACAGGCACGAGCCACCATGCCCGGCCCTTGCCTTATTGTTCTAACTAGGACTTCCAGTATTATATTGAAAAGCAGTGGTAAGACTGAACAGCATGTGGTTTTTATTTTTCTTTTTGTTGATATGCTGAATTACATTAATTTATTTTCGGGTGTTGAACCATCTTTGTTTCCCTGGGATAAATCCCACTTGGTCATGGTGTATTATCTTCTTTACGCATTATTGGATTCTATTTGCTAGGATTTTATTGAGAATTTTTGCATCTGTGTTCATTAGGGAGATTGGTCTGTAGTTTTTCTTTAATTGTGGTTTTGGTATTAGTGTGATGTTGGCACTGCAGAATTATTTGGTAGTATTCCTTCTTTCTCTATTTTTGAAAGACTTTTTTGTAAGATAGGTACCAGTATGATAGCTGATAACTGAGAGACTTGAAACATTTGAAGAGAAGTTTTCTTACTGGCAAGGATTCCCTTCCCATGATGTCCTTATTAGCACTAATTTCCGCCAGGGTCTTATCAGCAAGAATTTCTTGGCAGGTAACTCACCCACCAAAGGAAAATGAAAGAGCCAAAGGCAACAGTCAGCAACCTGAGAAATTTAAGGTTGCTGTCTACCACAGAGTCAATAAAATTTCCATGTTACCAACAGAAAAAGAAAGCCATGGGAGAGCTATGTAAGACAGCAACTAATTATCCTATGTTTTTTACACAAACACTATCACTAGATCCATCTTATGGTTTAATACTTGACAACAAATTTCCCAGTTTTTTGTACATGTCTATAAAAATCTCACTTCAAAAAAGTTAGCAGCAGTTAGTACTTCTTACGTCCTGTCTACAGTTCTCTGTTCTACCAGCTGAGCTATCAAAGGGCACATAGTAGCAGTTAGTAGTGGCTTGCAAAAAAAATCTTGCTGCTGATTCCTTAGTGTGTTAGCAAATACTATTATAAAAATGAAAGATCAGGTTGCTCCCAAATAAGGGATATGTTTTAAAAGTTATATAAGTACAGCCTGTACATTATTTTGTATTTTTAAATTACCTTCTTATATCTTCCTCTTTTTGATCGATATAGTAAAAGTATGAGGCAAGCAGAATGGAATACCTGTTTTACATCAGAGGAAGACTATATAGTTCAAGTGTCCAAAGTCATGCAAGTATGTGACATAACCAAAATTTAAAGCACACGCTTTCAGTTTCTGTAATTATTCCACTTTGATACTGTGATTTGGAGCCAGGAATTTTAAATATTTTCTCACCAAAGTGATATTACACATGGTCATTTGTACTCTAGAATAACCCACAAAGACTTAAGACTCACAAAGTCTGAATAAATTACCAAAAAGTAGTGTGATGCTATATAACAAAAAAATGGACATTGTGGATTGACTTGAGTCCCGAATATATAAACAGATAATATCATTTCTTTGGTAAGAAATATACTATATGCCGTTCTTTGAAAACATAAAGTAGATAAACCTCTAGCTAGGCTCACAAATAAAAAAAGGGAGGAAACTCTAATAAGCAGAATCAGAAGTAAAAGAAATTACATCACCTTAGAAATACAGAGAATCATAAGAAACTACCATGAACATCTATCTAAAGGCCAAAATATTGAATAACAGAGAAAATGGACAAAGTCTTAGAAGTATATAAATTTCAAAGACTGAATCAGGAAGAAACAGAAAACCTGAATAAATCAATTATAAGCAAGGCAATTCAAAGAGTAATCAAAATCCCCCCAAAAAATAAAAGTCCAGGATCAGACAGTTTCACTAGTGATATCTACCAAGCCTTCAGAGATGAACTAATACCTACCCTTGTCAAACTCTTTCAAGAATTTGAGGTATCACACTTCCAACCATATTTATGAGGTCAACATTATCTGGGTAACAAAATTCAACAAGGGTATCACAAAAAAGAAAATTATATACAAATGTCCCCAATAAACATAAATGCATAAACCTCAACAAAATCCTAGCAAACCAAATTGAAAACTAAATCAAAAGGATTATATGCATTAAGATCAAATGTGATTTATTCCAGAGACACAGGAATTATTCAACATCTGAAAATCAATGTAATCCATTAGATCAACAAAAGAAAAAATAAAATCACATGATCCTACCAATGTATGAAAAGAAGTATTTGCTAAGATTCAATATACATTTATGGTCAAAACCCTCAAGAAATGGGGATAGAAGGAAGACACCTGAACATAATAAAAGCCTTATGTTACAAATCCATAGCTAATATCATACTAAATGGTAAGAAAGTGAAAGCTTTTCTGCTAAGATCAGGAACACAATTATAACAGAATACCAACAGATAAATATTAACAACCAAAACTAAAAATATGACAACTATTTAAGGTTATATAATTTATATGACACTAAATTATATAATGATGTGAAATTACACTAAATTGAATATTCATTTCATCTAAAATACATATTTACTTAATGAAATACTTACTGTCAGATTCATCTTCAAAATCTATAGTAGCAAATGGCAAATCAACCAGAGATCCCATAGTATTAGCTTCAAATTCTTCCAACATTTCCTTTTCTCTTGACATATTTTCACAGTGGTTGGGATTTATTCCTCCTTTAACATATCATTTAAAAAAGTATTAATTTTTAATTCATATCCTTAGCTAGAAATAACTAGCTTATTTAAGTAGACATTAAATTGTTCAGAAATGATACTTGCATTCAAATACTTTGTACAGCTATTTATATATTATTTATAACACAATCTACATTTTTACAAATGTATTTTTGTTATACAGCCTTAATAACTGTATGAAGACCAGTACTCAACTCTGAGACAAAGAATGAGTTAATCAGTAATCCGCAACATCTTTTGTAATTTTATTTTCTTATTTCTAAAACTACATTTTTTTCACATACTCTTTGAAAACAAACCAACAAGAGTTTGTCAGTCTATTTCAGGCTTTTTTTTTTTTTTTTAATGATATCATCATATGTGCTCCTTTCTACAAGTTAAGACCCTTATTTATTTTCTTCAATAAAGACTTAGATTTTTCTCTCCATTATTACATTATATTGGAAATTCAATTAAAAATGTGCTAAATATGCTTTTCTGGAAATCCAAAAATTAAAAAGGAAAAGACCTTGCAGTTTCCCTGACAGCTCTCCCTGGGCATGTAGTAATATTAAAGCCACACTGGGTCTTTGTTTCATTTTCTTGCTGCAGGTGGAACAATTGTGACTTAGGTCATAGTTAAGGAAAAAGAAGGCCTATTTAAACTGATAAAGCTAACTGCTAAGTTTATCCACTGGTGGCCTCCTCAGTTAACATTATTTACCAAGCTTTTACTTACTGACAAACACAAATGTTATTGGGAGGAAGATTAAACAAAATCCTAGCATACTTAATATAATTTTCACTCTTGTAATTATTAAATACTAAATTTACCATTAAAGATATTTAAAAAGTCACTTATTCTATTGTAATCTTCTAGTCTCAAATAACAAAAATATTCCATCAAGAATATGGTTTATAACAAACAACATAAAAGCTACCAAGAGAGGTAAGAGTTAACACACATACCAAAAAAATCAAAATTCTTATTGCAATTTAAGTGGCCTCTACTATTGTTGACACAGACATCACATATACCTGTGTGACAGTACTTAATTTGCTTTTTTAAATAAAGGTTTAAAAAAAAGGTTTGTTGTTGTTTGTATCCCAGTCATGTTCAAAACCAAAGCCAAAGTCATAGTCCATCATTAAACAGAGCCTACTATGAGTCTATGTGTAAACATAAATATGTGTGAACAAGAAAATGGTTCCTTTCTATTTTCATGTTTGCATTGAGAAATAATAGCTTATGTTTAAATAAAAGTTTTAAGACATCAATGTATCTACCTTTGGGCACAAGCAGACACTGACCATGTAACTTACACATGAAAAGCTAGAAAAAAAAAAAAGAGTATTTGGACAATTAAACACACATAAGACTGAATGAAAGAAGAATAAAATGAAATAAATCCAAAGAATGTACTTCTCCATTTCATTTCATTTATTATTTATTTATTTATTTATTTTTGAGACTGGGTCTCGCTATTTTTGCCCGTGGAACTGCAGGCTCATGTTGTCCTGGGTGCCAAGGACTTAAGCAATCCCCAGCCACAGCTTCCCAGGTAGCTGGGATCACAGGCGCACGCCACCACGCCCAGCCATACTTTTTGGGCACGAGGTCTCGCTACGTGCCCCCGGCAGGACTCGAACTGCGATCCCTGGCCCTGGCCATGGCTTCATAGGCTGCCACCTACAAGCATGCGCCACCATACGTGTCCATTTTATTCTTAAACTAAGAACTTAGTAATAAGGTCTGGGGAACTAATATGCAGCATTATAGCTATTGCTAGAACTTTGTTACACATTTGAAATTTCCTAGGAGAGATTTTAAGCATTTTCATCAGAAAAAATTTCCAAGGAATGGATGTGTTAATTAACTTTTTGGTGTAACCATTTTACAATGTACACTAAAATAAACGCATCACCCTGTATACTTCATACAGTCTTCTTTGTCAATATAACTCAATAAAGCTGAGGGAGGCAGAAAACAGTAATATGAAAAATGGCCCATCGAACACTGACATCTCATACCAGCTGCAAAGCCCGCATGTCACTTGGCCTTGGCAGTAGTGGGATAGAGTTGGAAGGCTAACTTCTGGGCTCTAATAACACATTCTACTGGATGGTCTCACTTACATGAAGGACATGGGGAAAACAAATGGACAAGAAAAATGTATAACTGTCAACAGAGCTGAGGTGTGGAACAGAAAGGGAGGGAGGTAGAGTCATGGAAGGGATGGGCACAAGACATTAAGATGGTTCATGGACCATAAGATAAAGCAACAAAACAACAGAGATGGGATTGGAGAAGCCAGCCTCCAACGGGAGAGCAAGGACAGACCACAAATAGATATAGACTGGGCGCCCAATGCAATCTTAAGACTGAAAACCTACCAGCAAGGTTCGCTTGGTTCCAACAACATAGTCCCTCACCCAGGGAAAGAACACTGCCACAGGAAAGAAAGAGACTAACAGACTTAGCACAGACTAGTAAACAACAAAGAATGAGATTTGAGAGAATGGAGGGAGCACCAGAGGGAGGAAGGGAAAAGGAAGTATCCCAAGAACCATTTACTAAGGTAGCGATTTAAAGAATAAGAATAAATAAATAAACAAATAAATAGATAAAAATAAATTTTAAAAAAAGATGGTTCATGAGTGATAGGATGGTGGTAGAACCTCAGGGTAGACAGTGATGTAATATATAATTAAAATTTTTTAAATAAAAACACATTCTAAAGGCAGTAGGAAGAATTAAAAAGCTAAATGATTTAAATTTAGTCAGTTTTTAATGAAAAAGTTCTTGAAATAGTTGAACATTTTAGCTTTTCTCTTGATTACCATCAGCAATAGCTACAGAGCAAGCACCTTGTGACTCACAGCCGCTACACCAAAGGAGAATCACACAGTGACAACAGCGATAGCATTGTCATCTGGGTGATGATGCAAAGTAAGCTGGCGACTAACAGGAAGGATTTGGAACTAGAATCAAGAAAGCAGATATGCTAGGATTTGACTATGCCACTCAGTAGACATATGAAGTATTTAGACCACAGTGATCCCATGTATCAACTGAAAAATTCTACACCCCTTTTACATATTAGAATCAGCTGATGATGTGCTTTTTCAAATTAACAATTTCTGGGGCTCAAACAATTAGAATCTCTGGTGATTAGATTCTGGTTGATTTTTTTTTTTTTAACTTGAGGAGATGTATGTAACTTCTAACACGCAGTTGAAGTTTGAAAACCACTACTCTAGAAGATCTCCTTTTACTTCTATACTTTGATTGTCTGCCAAACTAAAACACTGTGTTAACAGTTGAAAACAATTCATAGTAAAAACTACCACCAAAACATTCCTTAAATGCAGCTCTGGAATAGGCTGAATTAGCAATCCAATCACTTTCCAGGTAACCCAGGTTTCCCCAATCACAGCACAAAATACATCAGTTATTGATGTCCATACGTCTGTCCTCTCATTTGCTAAGAATCCTCAAAACATCACTGATGTCTCTCATTTCAAAGGAGAATAAAGGAAAGGTACTATTATCAAACTTGACATAAAGATAAAAACTGAAGTGCAACATGAGTGCTCAATATCTTGTTAAGTAAAGCATATGTAAACTCTTGAGCGTAATGTTAGCCAAATCAACAAAAGTCTAGAACTTGAAATATAAAATTGTTAAAGATTCTCACAATCAGCCTCTGTGATTCTTGGAGTAGGTCTCCTCGAAATGCATGGTCTGGCAAGCAGATTATTTTTTTGAAAACAATAAAGGCCCTGAAGGCTAAGAAGACTTTATCTTTCTGAAATTGAAAAAGCAATCACTGTTCCCTTTTATTAACTGGAAGAAAAGTAGTTGGGAGGTATTATCAACGTATAGTTTTAGCTGTAAAAATGCCCTCCCTCTCTATCAAAGAAACCTATCTTTACTTTCAATGTAAATATGAAATCATCCCCTCCCCACATAAAGTCTCTTTAGTCCTCTTTTTTCTTTAGTACTCCAAGCCCATACCGCATTCCTGATTTCCGGATTTAAACCCTATTTTCTCAGGATAAAGCTGGAGTTATATAATCACTATAGCATCCCAGTGCCCGTATGATTAAACTGATCTTTTTCCTCATCCTACCCATCTGATGTTTTGATTGCTCCACCAGCCTGAGCATGCAGATTGGGTTTTCCCTACACTCCAGCAAAATTATAATTAAAACAATTTTTGTAGATATGGTAAAAAAAAGCACATTCACTCTAATGACAACTGAGAATAACTGTTACAAAGGCTGTTTAGGAAGAGAATTTCCCCCTATACTTGAGTTCTTCTATAGCTAGTTGAGAAATAAAATTAACATCAGGTTAGTAGGAGAAAAAAATAACAAAACCAAATTTAATTACATACCTATGGGGAAGGTAGAAGATGTAGGTTCCAAAGTCAGTGAGGAAAAACAGGGCATGTATATATTTTGAGTTAAGAAATGGGATAGGACCCTAAGGCTTCAAGAAGAAAAAGGGAACTCCCATGACAAGGAGAAAAAGGAAACTCACATAACAAGGAGGGAGAGATTCACATGAAAAAGAACAGATGCTCTGTAATTAGATGTTAGCATTGACATAAAGACAGGTTTCTCTGATATAACAGTTATTTCTGGTTAAAAAACAAAACAAAACAAAAACTACAATTCTGAGAAGGCCCCCAATTTTCATTCTTCCACATAGCTAAGAAAGTGGTAAAAGTTCTCAATGAACCTACAGGGCCTGGACTGACCTCAGCTCAACTAATCCACAAGCCATACTGACATTTCCTGAAAGGTCTGTTTGATCATGGGGAGACTATCCTTCAACTATAACAACAGAAAAATGTTTATAACAAATATTGACTTTTTTAAAAAGCCATGTAACACTGCATATGTGCTAGGATTGCTGTTATTTAGGAAAGGATATAAATTATATCTAAAAGCTGATATAATTGTACTCAATATATTCATATTGTCCCATTTTCACTGTTGAGCTCTTCCAAATAAACATTACTTTTATAAGAAAACAAAGCATATATTTAAAATGTTATAACACAATACATTTGAGTTAATCCTAGTATTCAAAAACATGTACACTTCTGCAAATAACTTCATTAAAGATAGGCACATATAAGGAAACCTGTTTGCTCTCCATCAGGTTATCATTTAATAGGGCAAAAATCTAAGTCCACACCCATTCCCCAGCAGGAAGGTTTGGGAATCACGCCCTAAGACTCAACACATACACCCTGAATAGGGAAACAGGGCCAAGACACATTTTGTGTCAAAGATCATCACCCAAGACCAGACCTCCCAGCACTAACCCAAACCAACTCCCCAGTCATGAAAAGCCCACAGAAACAGGTTAGAAAAGGGAGTCCCAAATCCTCCTTCACTGCAGACCTCTCCTGTCCCACCCACTGCTTTTCTTAGCAGTGTACCCAGTAAATCCACCTGTTCTATTCTCCACTTCTCTGGTGAATTCTTTCATCCTGTGCCTCCTGCTTATATCCGATTCTTTCCCATCACTGTCACACAAAGGCTAAGTTTTTACCTGACTAATATGATCTAACTTTATTCAGCATAACTTTCTTTTACTCACTCTATTAGGTATATAGTAGATATATTCCCAAAGAACCAATGGAAAGGGTTACAGTTATCTATCCCAGTTCTTAGTTCGAATACAGTATAGCATCTTACATGTGGATCAATACTGACAGCTGCAAGATAACCAACAAGTCATCTAACCTCTGCGTTATGACTTTCTCATCACAAAAAGAGAACAAAAAGTACAATCCAAATCACTGGAGAGAAATGGACAGAGTAAGATAACTCCTGAGAAGGGATCTAAGGAGACAGTAATCCCAAAAATATCTTCAAGTTTATTAAAATAAGAAAGACCCATATTACGCTGTCAGCATCTTAAATTGCAAGTAGTGGAGCGACTTTCTCCTGAGCAATTCTCACTCATTCTCCAGGATATGTGCATCTCAAAATCTCCTGTCCTCACCACGCACCCTCATGGTTTCAATCATCCATTCCCAGAACAACTGTAAAAATATTTACACTAGTTAACACCTATAAATAACCTTTTAACATTTCCTGTATCTTTTTGATGCGTTTCTACCACTGGAACCTCGCACAATAGCAGCAAGTCTCTCTCTCACTGACATTTGATTCCTTCCTCCGTTAAGTCCAACCCCTAACTCGCTCTAACTCGCTGGCGCCAGTTTTTAAAAAGGTCTTTTCCAAGCTTCGGGGACGAGGCCAGGGGGGTGGGGGGGACCCTACCTGGAAGACTGAGGTCTTTAGTGTTTGTGATATGGGGCAAAAAAACGAGAATTTCCTGAGTTTTGTTGACCCCGTACAAACAACGTGTGTGCTGACGCGAACTGTGTACTATGAGTGAAAGGCGAGAAAGGGAAAACAAAAATGGGGTTTGGAGAGGACTCGCAGACCTCGCCCGCGACGCCCCCAGCAGTGCTGCACCCAGCGGCCCCGTCACTACGGCGCTGCTCACTCCCGGGTCGGCCTGGCTCCGGTGTGCGGCGGGGTCGGCGGGAGGGAGAGGAGCCTCGGGGCCGGGAGGCCCGGGGGTCGCGCCCCAGCCCCCGCTCGCCCCCACCCGGCCCGCCGGGCAGCCCGGGCTCACCCGCTCCGGGGCTCTCCATGGTGGCGGCGCTCGCGGGCGGCGCGTCTCGGCGGGCGGCTGCGGCAGCTGAGGCGACGGGAGGGCTGGGCGGCCCGGGGCTGGGCGCGAGGCGGAGGGGGAGGCGGGGGCCGGGGTCGGGCTGGGCTCCCGGGGGCGGGGCGTGCGGACTAGGCCGGGGGGTACGGCCTTGGGCGGCGGCTGCGGTGGCCGCGGTGGGGGTTCGCGGCCCGGCGACTCGGCCGGCCAAGGCCGCGAGCCCGCGCAACCCCCAGGCCCGCAGGAGCTGCATGCCCAGGCTCAGCGCCGGAACCATAGAAGGGGGCCGATGGGGCTCGCCAGAAATGCTCGGATTCGGGCGGGTGACACCGGCCCCGGGTGGGGAGGGTGGAAGAGAAGCGCGACCCCGGTTCGCGGAAGCCTGGGCCGCTGCGCCCCGCGCTGCTGGTCCCGCCTTCGCCCCGGAGCGCGGCGGCCTCCAGCGGCCTTTGGCAGTCTGTTATTTCCTGTGACGCGGCCTTTCTCACGCTTTGGCGGGTGAGACTGGGACCCGACTGCAAAATTCCCTGACCCGGGGTCTCCTGAGGATCCGTGTGTTTAGTTTTTCTGAGAGCTTTCAAAACAGAGCTTTGACTACGGAAGGGTGAGATGCACGAGAACGAGACCTTGTCCGTTCTGTATAATTACATATTTTACTTTGCCTTTTTTTTTAAAGCCAACTTGTGATCAGTTCTCAAATTTTTACCAATGCTTTGATGCCTATAAAAAAGAAACTACCTATTGGTTTTTGCAGGTTAAAATACTAATGTGCTTTTTTCTGACCACCAGTGTCTGTGCAAGTGTCTTCTCCTTTCCTTTTATTAATAAACCTGTCCTTTTAAAATAAAAAAAATTAAAATTAAAATTGACGTAACTGGAAATGTTTGAAAACCCAATTTTATTTTTCATTAATTGTTAAAAAGTGATGATCTTGGAACAGAATTCTCGATTTTCCGTTTTAGCGAAGAAACCATGCAGTAAGAAAATCAGGCCCCTCTCTCAACAAATTTGTGTGATCTTTTAGGAATAACATTTGACTTAACCTGAAGGCATACTAGCATGGGGATTGAAACAAAGACAGCCCTGGCAACCACAAGAGTTGACAAAAAGACTATTGACAGGAAATCATCAAGCTTGTTATTCTAATATTTAAAAATTCTAGCAAACTGAATATCTGATTTGCACACTCCTAGCAATTGTGAGGTGATTTGTTTGAAGATAAAATGTTGCCTAACATTTCTTCCATTGTGAAGTTGTGAAGATGACAGACTTTTTTCTTAAGTAGCAGATCACTTAATAGAGGAAGAAATGAATAAGTACAATAGTAATAAAGTGAAAGGAATCCACATTTATGTTGGAGAAGATGAGAATATGCCACCCAAAACTGTGCCACTTTGGCATTAAGATTGTTTTCAGGTAGAGTTATGGGACAAAGGGGAAATTATACCTTTAGGTAAGTGTTTCTAAGGCCCATCAAGCAAACAGTTTAACATCAGATTAATAGAAGAAAAGAACAAATTTAATTATATACAGGAGAATTTACACCACTGCAAATTCTAGAGTAAGTAGGACAGATCCAGGGCTTTTACTCTTGAGCTAGTGAATGGCCTAGGGCATCAAGGAGAAAGGAAGGGGACTCTTGAGAAAACCAGATGTTGGAGATATTTGCCCAACCATAAGATATTTTCTGGAGACGACCCTTAATCTAAGCAATCTTCATTCTTCTCAGTAGTTAGATAATGGTACAGTTTCCAGTACAGTTCATGGACCCTCATTTGATTTTAATTTTGCATTCCAAGGTAACACATTCTGGGTAAGACCTGTCCTGTACATCTTGGGAAAGCTTATCCTTCAAAAGCTACAAGAAACAGGAGATACTGGAACTTTATGCTTTTCCTCCCTCTTTCTATTACTCTTTCTTGCTTTCTTTCTTCCTTTCTCTTTCTTTCTGTCTTCTTCCTTCCCTTCTTCCTTCCTTCCTTCCTTTAATGTTTAATAGCCATTTTCATCACCCTTCACAAAGAACTTACTTATTTTTCTTTTAGGTTTTTTGTTCTCCCACTACATTAAATCAGTCTATTAGTGATTTAAGAACTTTTGGCATTTTTTGTCAAGTAATATTCTGAAAACTAAACTATGCTAAGATTCTTAGTCCTTATGAATTGCTTGGCAAAACACTGTTTTGCCCTAATTGCCAGTCATATACATGAATTATGTGTATATATGAATTATATATATGACCGGTCAATCTGGTACCATTTTAACACACTGACTTCTCAACCTGGCTTCAGAAAACCTCCAGGAAATTTGACCTTAATTTCTGGGTTTCATTTAATTCTTCTAAGAGGAAATTGCTCAGATTCTGTTTCCATGGTAACAATAAAAGGAAAAGGTTGTTTACCTGTCAAGATTTTACTCTCAGTTCTAAGATTTGCACTTGTCCCACCCACTTAGCTCCTTTTTAGAACTCTTTTACTTGGTTTGTATCTTTCTAATCCCATTTCTTCTTCCTTTTTTTTTTTTTTTTTTATGAAAGGAATTGCAGAGATGGAAGCCCATTGACTGTTTATCTGAAGGTGTCAGTCCCACTTACCTTCCTTTTCCCTTCAGCAGTTCTTGTGGTCAACCCTGCTATCTGATTTTCCACAGGGGTATCCACAAAGAAGCACTGCCTTCTTTCTTACCCCAGGCCCTCACTACATGTATTCCTGATAGAATGACCAACTGCCTATCTTTGCCCAGAACTGTTCAGTCCTTACAGCTATTTGCATAGTCCTGATATTGCCTTGTGTTTTAGCATTGAAATTTCCTTGTTCGGAGAAACTCTTCAGTTCTGCAAATGATTTTAAAAATACAATTAACATGAGTGGAGAGAAATGAAATACTATACAATATGTCCAATGGGCAAGATTGCTGTGAGCTGGGAAAGCCAGAAAAGGCCTGGAGGAAGAGGTATTGTTTGAGACCACATATGGAAATAAGTGGATGTAAAGAACTGGAGGAAGGGGGGGAGGGAAGGGGGGGAGCAGAGGGGTGTGTGTGTGTGCAGGAGTGTATCACATTCCAGGCATGGGGAGACAGGACTATGCAAGTAGATGCAAAAAAGAGTAAGTCTACCAGTTTGACTAGTTCAGGTGGCAGAGGACTGGTAGATAAGGCTGGAAAGTTAGATTGGGACAGGAACATAGAAAGTCTCCAGCTCCCCTGCTCATCTGTGACTTGCAGGTGTTTTTTGTGTTTGTTTTTTTTTCCACAAACCTTTTCCTTTTTCAAAACAGCATAGTTAGTGCTTCTGTCCACCTGTGATATGTAGTTGTCTCTCTTTTTCTCCTTTCTCCTTTCGCTAAAAACTTATCTTTTAAAATGTAAAAAATAGCCCAGCATGGTGACGTGCACCTGTAATCCAAGCACTGGGAGGTAAGAGGCCAGGGATCACTTGAGATTGTGGGTTCAAGACAACCCTAGACAACATAGCAAGATCTGGTCTCAAAAAAGCAACCAGGCACAGTGCTGGGCGCCTATAATCCCAGCTACCTGGGAGGCTGAGACTGGGGATCACTTGAGTCTGTGAGATCAGGGCTACTCTGGGGAACGTAGACCTAGTCTCAAAAAATAAAATAAAATAAAAAATGTAAAAGATAAAATAAAAAATAAAAGGTCTTAAATGCCAGGCAAAACAGTTCAGACTTTATTACATAAGAATGGGAATTTGTTAAACACTGTCCTTGGAAATGATATGGGGAAAAATGGCTTAACAAAGACACATCTCCAGACGCCCACAGGATTTATTGGAAAGGGCAGAATGAAAGTCCCAAGTCAAGTTAGTTTACTGTGGTCACTGCAATAATTCAAGTGTAAAAGGCAGGACTTTGAAATATGGTGCTGGCCAAGAAATAATGTGATAAATTTATAAGATTGAGAGACCATTGTTGGTGAAACTTAGCAACTGATGATATGAAGAAAGAAAATGGATTAGCTAGTACCAAGACATTAGAAGTTGGCACGTGAGTATTGTCAAAACAATTCAGAAGGAAAAGAAAGAAGGGAAAGAAAGGAAGAAGGGATTGAGTGAACAAGATGGTGGAGCGTGTGCTTAGTTAACAGGACCTTGCCCCTGACTTTTCACATATCCTCACATATCGGTAGTTAAATTCATCAACCTTAAATGTGAGTGATTTTGCTGTGGAAAGCAAGGAGAAGGCTGGGAAACAGAGAGCACATAAGAACTTTTGGATTTGGAGGTTGGAAGGATTTTATGATTGTAATTGTCTGAAAATGTGCAGAAACCTGAGAGAGGGGCCTGGAATCTCATATTCTATCCAAATTTAAACCAGTTTTGCTCAGTCTTGAGGGGTAGGAACAGCATTAGGCTAGATTCTATTTAAATACCCATGGTAAGAGATTGGTAGAGAGAGACAGTAAAGGAGAAAACTGGTTAAGATCAGAGATTTAAACTCAGAGCAAGATGAAGGCATTGACTTTAGATAAGACAAGAGGGAAGTAAGTTAGGATAAATTAATTATGGCATCATGGTTAAGAGAGCTACATTTTAAAGATGTCAGTAATCTTGATAAAAATAGATGGTTGAAAGCTAGGAATGGTGGCGCACACCTATAATCCAAGCCCTGGGAGGCAATAGGTCAAGGATCACTTGAGCCCAAGGGACTGGGACCACCCCGGCAACATAGCAAAGGGAGGGAGGGAGGGAG
>PVHY01017960.1:0-30203 GCA_004024945.1 Uropsilus gracilis
CCTGTCTCCAGACTCATCCTTTATCAATACAAAACTGTTGTCTCTTATGTTATGTGATTCAATATCTTTGTTATGGTCTAAATAATCTGTGCATTCAATTATGCTTTCTTTAGCACAAGCATAGCTTAAAGATGTCCAGTTTCATATGGCAATTTTCTGTTGTTCTTTTGACAATGTTTTTGTATTACTTTATTGTCAGAGCTTAAGGCTGCTATTAATTTTACTTGGAAAATTGACAACTTTTCCTTTTGGCATAGTATACTTGAGAGTTAAATCCTTGTGATTTTTCCACAAAATATGTTCCTTTTCAGCATTAAACAGTTACTCCAACTTCATTTACATTGGATCCTGACTATTTCCGGAGAACTGTGACGCTGATAAAAGGATCAACTATTACAGTTTCTTCCTCCTTTCTTTGTATATTTTTTGTGTTACACTATGAGGCGCATGAAACTTTGGCATGCTCTTTTTACTTTGTAATTTGTATTTCCATCAATATAACATACAGTCAATGGCTTTGATTTGAAATCTATTTAAACCAACATCATATTTTCAATTTTTTTTAAATTGAAATAGCATTGCTTTACAACAGAATGCATGCCGTGGATGTTCTTCGTTGAGAATCAACATAGGTATCTACTAGGTCAAATTCACTCTTGAAAGTACATCTATTCTCCCTACATCATTGTTTTCTTTGTCTTAGATTGCTAGTCACATTTCTCCTTCCCTTGTGGTAGCCACTAATTGGCCTTAACTTTCAAAAACTTTTATTTGTTTTATTTAGTTTAGTCTGTTTGCTTGTACAATGTATGAGTAAAACTATATGGTGTTTGTCTTTCTGTCTGGTATATTTCATTAAATACCATTCCTTGTAGGACCTCTCATGTTATTGAAAATGCAGGATTTTGCCTAATTTTGCAGATGACTTTTGTCCCATTCTTATGTGTACCTCATCTTCTTTATCCATTCATCTGTCACTGGGCACTTCTGTTTTGGCTTTTTTTTTTTTTTCCAGTTTAGGACTGTTGTCAATAGTGTTACTGCAAATATTGGGGCATATTTCTCTCTTTGAATTACTATTTTGTCATTTTTTTGATTTGTCAACTTATCACACAGAAGTGGGATAACTGGGTAGTATTTAAATTCTACTTTTAATATTTGTATTTAGAGCTTAAGAAAGGTTTTATTTTCTATCTGTATCCATGAGTGAGCATCCTAACTGATGATTATTGCTAGGTAGACCTTACTTCCTTAGCCAAAGGTGAAAATACCTTTACCCTGAAAACAACCTGGCATTTTTCCTGGAATGGGAAGTGAAACCCCCAATCCGATAGTGTTCTTAGGGAGTACAGAATGTTTATCTTCTAGATGCCAGTCTCAAATCCAATGGAAGGGTGGTAACAGGAAGAAACATTACATCAAGGGAAAATCTGGGAATTTGCTGTGAATAAGCTTCCACCAAGATGGTTATGTTTATGGTCCTTAACTTTGGGTTAGCAATGGGGAGTCATTTTTTTCTGAGTAGAGATGGACAGTTTCCTGTTGCCCTATAGTTAATGAGACTACTAACCACCTGTCACTGTGCAATTGCTATCCATCCACTGTGGAATCTGAATCTGGGATCGGTCCCAAGACATTCTGGGAAAACTTCATCTCAAATTTTCATCTCTCTTCTACTCATGAAGGATAAAGACTTCTAAAATTCTCAAGTTTGCCAACTATCTAATACCACTAGAAGTGTTTTCCAGAAACTTCTCACCCTTTTTTCCAGTTGATGGCAAGATTCCCAGATTTCCACTGCTGGAATGGATTATTTTATTGTATTTCATTTTATGGTTGTTTGGCTATGAAGGCCAGGTTCTCACATTTTCCATCAAATATTTTAAAATTCTTTATTTATGAGTTATGATTTTGTAATGTTATTTGAACATTTAAGTTTTATCAAAAATCAAAATATATGATACCTTTAGATACCTTTTTATCAGCTTTAAAAAACACAAAATACTTAGAAATTGGAAGTTGGAATCTATATTCTTTTCACTTGAAACTGGTTTCTTCAAATAAAATGGGTTATTATAAATGAGTTTCCTTCCTGGAGTTGATATAAACAGAGATGAAAGAATTTTTGAAATGTACAGTTTTATATAAATATGCTAGTGAGTTATATTAGAATATTTATTTTCCACTAACTGGAAATGTAATCTATTGTGACACTAAGAATTTTCAGTAAATTCATTTTTTAAACTATGTTTTCAAGAATCACAGTGCATTGACAATACACAGCTAGTAAAGATTCCCATGTTGATTCTCCTAGATTGCAGATGAAGAAACTTAAACTCTCAAGGTTTGTCACTGGTGGAGTTCCTTTTTAAGCTCTACCCCGTCAACTCTATAAAAAAAAAAAAAAGTGTTCTAATGTAGTAGAGTAATATTAAGACCTTTTATTCTTAATGTTACTTAAATTAATCTTATAATAAATTAATTAGCTACAATTAAGAACAATATTTTCAAAAGTGTAATTTTAATTTTTCTTGTATATGGTCACTATTTTCTACAGTTTTATTCTGCAAACATCAAATTGAAGGGAACTGACAGCTTTCCTCTTTATCTGGTGATGAGGCCTGATTTATGTCCCCCTAAATCTGTATGCTAAAGCAACTACATCCCTGAATGTAACTATATTTGAATGTCAGGTCTTTAAAGAAATAGTCTGATTAAACTATGCTATTCTGGCAAGCCATAACCCTGCTGAACTGGTGTCTTTATAAGCACAGAGACACACTGGGTGACGAGGAACAATGGATGAAATGGAAGCATGAGAGCAGGCATTTGTAAACCTAGAAGAGAATTCTTGGGAAACCAGCCCACCTGTACCCTCAGATTTCCTGCCTTCAGAGCTGTGAGAAGGTGTATTTGTTGTTGAAGCCCCCAGCTTTCGGAGCTTAGTTATGTCAGCGGGAGAAAACTAATACACTTGAGCTTACTAAACAAAAATGCAAGTATACTTGGTTTAAAACTTCTCAAGGAAAATAGAAGATAAGTGGGTTCTAGAAGAGGACATTTAGCTTAAATTGTGATATTTTCCTCTTATTGTTCCTTCCAAGGTAACACAATCTTATCTCATTCATTTAAAGTAAGTTGTATGTCATGTCACATTATCATAACACTGTCATTGAAATGAAAATTGAAGAAAAACTGAGAACAAGAAATGTGATAGTTAGACCAATGTTTAGTTATGTTACTCATGAGAGAATCTCAAAGGAACTTTATTGTTTGTTCTTACATTAAGCACACTTGAAGGGATTATGATTAAATGGTTTCTAAATTGATAGATCTATGTAACATTAAATTAAAAACAGGGAGGTGAACAAATGCAGAAAGGTATTCATGTGGTATAATAGCTTCTATCATCATGTTAATTTCTAAATGCAGAAATCTAGAGCTCCAGGGACACAATCATGAAACTTGGCAAGTTTACACTGAATCTTTAAATGGGCGAATAATAGCGGATGTTTGTAATGATCATGCAAGATTATTAAGGTTACTAAAGAGAAATAAAATTATATTTTACGTACAGGTAGCATGTTTTTACAATGACATATTTAGAATGTTAAAAATGAATTATATATATAAATAAGTTTTATTCTTAAAGAAAGAAATCCTCTGCCTGGTAGACATGTGCATGTTGAATTTAATTATTTAGTCACAGTTATGATATTTATGTACGAAAGCATGTATCTCAAGGGTTAAAAGTCAATAACTATACAATATTACAAATCACAAGCTAGCTTTAAAATAAAATCATGTAATAAATTTACTGTGAAAAATGTAAATTATAGTGACTAATAAAAATATAGATAATTACACTATAAATAAAAACTCTACATTGTCAGCTTCTAATAAAACGGGGGGGGGAAGACCTTGAGAAAGAACAATATTCCAGAAACTATATATATTGATTGAAATATACTTACAAAGAAGTAAAGTGTGTAATATCTAATTTAAAATATTTTGTTGATAAGCCATGTAACCCAATCTTGAACTTCTGTTTACAAAGCACGTACTTACACATGCACACACATGTTCTGGGATGAAGCAGCGTGTGGACATATTTAAGATAACAAAGTTCACTAGGGCAGTGGAAGAACAGAAATACTCAGCAGAGAATGAGAAAACACTGGGCTTGGAAGACATGTTAGTGCTCAGTTTTGAATATGACCATCTGAAAAAAAAGGCATCAATGCAAAATAGTCTATCTGGAATCACAATCAGATTCACTACCTTCTAATTTAAGAGGAAGGAAAACAGAAAAGACAATTGTATGGCCTAAAAAAATGCTCATTTCCCTATAAAGATTATCATTTCACCTACTCTTGTTATCTAACTGTTTTTCAATGATCTGTTGCTAATATTCTACTTGCTAGCCTAAGGCAGAAGAACTATCTTGTTTCAAGGGGAGAATGAGAGGAAGGTTGAACAGCTGTTTAAGAAATCAAACAAGATTTTGGCGAACAGAACAGGATGATGCTTGGACTCAGGTCAACTAAGAAGGAAACTTAATCTCTCTGAACTTGTCCATCTATAGACAGAGGGAGAGAAATGAAAGGAAATTCAGTGCCTGTTTTTTTAAACTTCATACAATTTAAAATTTGATCTGATTTAGAAATTTCTCCACCCAACATAAGATTATAAATTTGCATCCTCGTGACTTTTTATACATTGCTTCCTATCTCTTACAACTTATCATATATAAACAGATAGCTATCAGCTACCTAGTCATCATTCTATTCAGTTTATTCTCTATCGACTCTATTATTAAATCATTAAATCTATCACTTTCCACATGCAGTTACTCCCTGCACTCTCATGAATCCTGATTTCATTTCTGATTTTGGGGGCCTGGAATTAAGAAAAGCCAGAGATAAAAGTTAGAGATAAAAATATCTCTAACCTGAAATATTTTCTAACAAATAGGGAAAAACAAAAAATAATTCTGACAGAAGTTTGTCATTAATTTCAACGAAAATATAGATACTTTACCTTTAATCTGAGATGGAAAAATTATTAAATAGAAAAAGTAAAGGAGAACTAAAAATAATGCATCTTTTTAGACTCACAAATTCATTGTACCACTAAATAGACTCATAAAATATTTTATAACAAATATGTATGGAAATAATATGCAACATTTCACAGAAGTCCCATCCTTTAGGCTCGTCAGTACACTGCAGTCCATCCAACTTTCTGACTATTTTTCCACATTTAACAGCATCAGGGAAATTTTTTTTCTCACTATTTTTTTTATTCTTTTTTTTTTAGAACCGAGATAAAATGTCAAATAACCATGAGTTGTGTCAAGTAAAAGTGTTTTACACATTTGGCAAAACATGTCTTCAATAAAGAAGTTGCTCTGCCTCTTCCTTTCATGTTTAATTTTAGGCCATATTTTAAGATGAAAGAAAATCTAAATAGACCTGGGATGCTTTTAGTTTAAACCCTGTTCTGTTGACTCTGTGGATTTGTTGTTGGTGTAAACTTGATGAAATGCAACTGGGTGAAAAAGGCAAAAGTTATTCAAATTTCAATAAATGATCTGTGAAATGGCCTAAGATAGAGATCAAGGATATGTCTGTATGTGTGTGTGCTTGTATCTGTGTGAATCTATATGTACGTTCATGGTGGTTTGTGTGTGCATGTGTGTGCGGAGGCAAACCCCCTTTTTCTCTCTTATGCTTCAATTCAAGTGCATCCCTCATATCTCTTCAGATTGCTCTTCACTCTTACTACAACCACACAGAGTGTGCGCTGATCCCTGCCATCTTCATCAGATTGCAATACAAGTCACACCATATCCTTTCAACCGCTGATCACTGTGAGCTTTATGGCCTTCAAGTTTCTTAAGGGATTCTGATAGGAATGTCCATTACTGGAATTTCTTCCCTCTTTGCCTCTTTAACCCCTAACCATCTTTCAGCAAAAGATTGCCCCTTCAGCTCCTTGGAAGAAGAACGCCCACTGTCAGCGCTTCCCCCCACAGTCCTCCTTTCACTGTGACAGGAACGTTAGCATTGAATAAGCATCGAATAACACATCATTTAAGGTTTGGGAAATGTCATGTTCATCCACAAGGATGCATCCTGGCCGGAACAAGGTCGGTGTTTCACTCGCTCACTGCTATGACCCTGGTTCTATCTACATTCTCATCCAGTGACAACAATACATCAAGGTTTAGTTCATGAAAGAAACAAAGCAAAGAAGCATGTGATAGAAAGCGCAACTGTCCCAAGTCAGAATGGGAGAACCTGTTTTTAAGGTATTATTTGCATATGAACAGAGATGTACCTTATCAATGAGTTAATCAAAATAAAAATAATGATAATTAATAACTTGATAATAAATTATTAACTGATTAAAGCATAACCATTAATAATTGAGCTAATCATGCTATTGAAACTGCATTGTGAATTACATTTAAATACTGAAAAAGCCAGCAAATGATTACATATATAATATAATTGTAATTATAATATGTGCACTATTATATATATGACTTTTACGTATGTATATATACACTCATATATATATGAAAAGCTGGAGACTTTGTTAATTATTTAAAGAGTTTGCATATCTGAATAACCTATCATAAAGGAATTTCAATCTATTCATTATTGGCTACAGAGGAAAAGTAGGGCATACTTCTGATTCAAAAGAAGAAAAATATATTTAAATAATAAAAAGAAAAAATATTTTAAAAACACAAATACTCAAAACTATTACTTTTTTGGGTACTGGGTTGTGCACATACTGATTGGAGAATTAAAAATGAGTTAAGGATGAAGGGTAAACAGAATCTTGGTGATGAAGTCAGGCAGTCCTGCTTGTTGTTGTTTGTTTGTTTGTTCATTTGTTTTGTTGTTAAACTTTCATTTAAATTAATATCAGAAATATCAGGAATTCTAAAAATTCCTCACAATTTCTATGACCATAATAAGGATTTAACAGGAGGCTAAATCATAGCACATATAAAATGATTTTTGCATTACTTCCTTCCTACTATGAGTCATTAAGAAGAAAGCAAACTTCCATTTTAAATAAGCAGTGGTATAAAGACTGGGTTGCAGAGATAGGTATATGAACATATTATACCCATTTGTACTATATTTAAATTAATGTCATTTCAAATTCCTCATTAAAAAAAAAGGTGTCTGCACAAGTTCTGTTTGAAGAACCTTCTGGAAATTTCACTATTATAGAAACACTATTCAAACTAAGCCAATTGAGTCCATATGCTCACAGAGAATTATCCATCATTAGCATATGTCCATGTCTGGAAATTACTGTTGGAGCATTTACTTCGATTTCTTGACAAAATTTCCAAGATACTTGGACATCTGGAATACTATTCTAGCAAATTAAGTTAAATTATGAGTGTGCATGTTTGGGTAAATAACTATATAATTGAACACAAGAGTGGAGGGGCTCAAGTTTAGGACAAATATCAATGAAGAAGAAATTTCCAGCTGTAAAGACATTTCATTACAACATGTCATCTTTACTCTCATATGTGCAATTCTCTTGAGTTTGTTGTTCATAATTCCTAAGGTCAGGAGTTCTGTCTGAAAAGAACATAAACATAGTATAATCATTACAAATGTATATTAACAGATATGAGGTTTTGGTAGACTTATTTTTTTATATTAAATATGATGATTCCCAGTGTAGCACATCAACTATCCATGAGTGAATGCCTTATTCAGTTTTCTAGTCTTTATCAAATAGATATTCATCTGATCCTTTTCTCTTCAAGAATCCATACAAACCTTTTAAAATTAAGCCCATCTGCCAAATCATTCTGTTCAAAATGAATATGACTAAGTTTCAGGTTCATATGGATTCTAACTCATCTGTTGCAGTAATTATCTCTCATATTGACATTTTGTCCATGATTCTGTTCTTATATAGTTGTTCTTTAATGTGCTATTATTACAAGGAAATTATAATCACTACAAGACAGAGTTTACTATCATCATCTAATTATCTTAAGATTTTCATTCAACATATTGATGATTAGCAGCCTGGCATCCCACATCCTTTTTGATGTCCTTAGTCCTTTTTGATTTGCCTAGAAGTACTATTGGTCTTATCGACATTAAATTTGGTGGATTTTTTTTCACCCCTTATGATTTTTGATTAGCTTTATACTGTTTCCCCTTGTAATTCTTCTTTTTTTATGATGCTTTGTGCTGATGGCTTACAGACTTAACTTTATAGGAGAGCCTGGTTTTGCTCCCATATATCATTTTGTAAACAGAGAGCTTATACCTGGTCAGGAAACCACATTGAAGCCAGACAGAACTGAGAAATCCCCTCAGACTCAAAACTGTTAGGGAGTTCAACTACCCACACACATAAAGGCAAAGAGAGTAAATTCTCGGTGTGCTGAAAGACCTTTAATTGGTGAGAAGTTGAAGAGAGAGAATTTCACCTTTATGGGCAAATGTTCAACCAGGGTCCAGAGACAGGTGACTGAACCCCAAAATATTACCATAACACCAGCATCCCTTCTAGTAGGGGACCACAGCAAGGAGTTAGGAAGGTCTGGGAAAGCTAGGGCAGGAGAGATCCAAAGTGAGAAGATATGACCAAAATGAGAAGATAATAGCAGCTATTGGACTAGAGAAGTCCTCCTGCCAAAGCTTGCTTTTCCTTCCTCTCTGTTCATTTTCCATCTATCTGCCTCACTTCTATCTCCTTTCTAGAAATCCATGCAGGAATTCTGCTTCATGGTATGCTGGGACTTTTAATCTGAGACATATGATGGCATGGATGTAAGGCAGGGGAAATTGTCCCATTCCCCCCAACTACAATGACACCCCGCTCCCATAATAGTTTTAGGTTAATATGGAACACTTTGACTTAAAATATTAGAATAGTACGGGATAGGAAATAAAGGGAAATGCCAGTAAAAAGGTTGGCACACTTCAAAAGCACAATTTAGGAAAATTGTGCATGAAGTTCAGGCATATATTTGATTAGTTGGTTTGGAAAGTACATACAAAAAACTTGTGCCCTTAAATGATACTTGCCATTTAAGCAGGGTTCCAGTATTAGATTCCTCATATACTAAACAAGGTGCAAAGGCTGTGGACAATACAATCCTGAAGACTCTGGTATACTTACAATTATGTGGGGGCTTCAAGAGAACATGTTTTTGCTCTTTTTTTTTTTTGAGACTAGGTTTCTCTATTTTTGCCTGTGGAACCGCAAGCTCATGCTGCCCAGGCTACCATGGACTCAAGCAATCCCCAGCCTCAGCTTCCTAGGTAACTGGGATTACAGGCACGCACCAGCATGTCCAGCTATTTTTGGGGAACTAGGTCTTGCTACCTGCCCCCGGCGGGACTCGAACCGCGATCCCTGGCTCCGGCCGCGGCTTCCTAGGTTGCCATTTACAGGCATGCGCCACCATGCCCAGCCAAATATGGGGTATTTTTTATCAAACATAAAGAAAGAATAGTTTAGCACAGTGGCTTTTAAAATGTGTTTTAACAAGTCTTGGGATTTCAAATTTCCATGTCAAGATTTCAATGTGCCTGTGTTTACTGGGGAAGCTGCTTGTCATAGAAATCTCTGCTTTCATGTGTTTCTTGTATTACAGATTAATTTTAGATCTCCTCAAGGACAGAATCTAGCTTTTCTACATTTGAAAACTACTCCTTTAGAATCAACTCTTCTAAAGATCTTTTAAAAGCTGTATTCAACATCATGATGTACTTGAATAGATATATCTTCTAGTTTCCATTTTTTCCAGTCTTGAAAGGATATTTTGTTCATTTTTCTTGGCAAAATTTAATGAATTGAAATTTTATGTGTAGCACAATGCACTTAAGATATTCAAAAAGTGTTATTTGGTTAGGTCAGATGGTATCTATATATTTGAAATAAAGTAAAGGATGCATTAAAAACATGTGGAGGTTGTTATAGGAACCAACCAATAACTCCTAATTGAAAGTCTATGTTTTAATATTTGTGCTGTTAAGGAGGTGGTGGATTATACCTCCCCAAAATATATCACTTAAACATAGTTTGAGCTGAAGATACTTAAAGAGCAGCAGAGGAAAGAAGGGCAGTCTCATCTTCCCTTTCCTTCCTGAAAACAAGAGATAAAAATTCATTTGTGAATGTGTTCTTTCAGTACTGGAGCAAGGAAATATTCTTCTTTGAGAATCAACAGCAAGAAAATTGAGAATTGTGACCCCATTAAACTCATTTTTATCTTCCTTTAACCTCCTGGGGCAATTTACACAATTGCCTCACTTTGTTCAACTGAAAACCAGAACATTTAGATTTTGTTCCATCCTTGGATGCTCATTTTCTAAATCAGTGTCAAATAAAAAAATGAATGTGTGTAGTCATATGTTTACCTCCTGTTATCTGTCTTAGTCTGCTTAAATTCTAAGGCATAACATGAAAAATTGCCTCACCTATGTTACCATATTTTACGGGGGGGGGGGGGGGGTTGGTTGGTTAAGAACTGAATTATTCCTTTGTGTGTGTGTGTGTGTGTGTGTGTGTGTGTGTGTGTGTTGACATATTAGTTTAATATTAGTCTATTTTCCCCGTTATCCCAGATTTTTATAATAGGAACATGTCTTAACCAAGAACACAGAAGGACTGAGAAAGATTATTTTCTCTCACTTATGTGATGATTGTGAAATAGATAAGTTAAAAAAGGGCAAGGAGTTCAGACTCTGGTTTGAAGTTTATACATCGCCACTAAACTGATCTCTCTATACAGCAGCCTTTTATTAAATATGGGAATGGAGGTATATGTTCATGTGGATATCTGGGTGAGAGAATTCTGGACAGGAAGTAACAAATGCAAAGGTGATAAGGAGGAAACAAAACATATTTATTTGCAAAGCAGCAAAAAGTTCACTGGGAGGAAAACAAAGAGTACGTAGAAAATGTAAGAAAAGGTGTTAGGGAGTTAGGTACAGAAATTATAGATGACAGCAATCACTTTTTTGTTTTTCTCTTGTCAAAACCCAAATTCTGTGCACCAAGTAAAACAAAGCAGAAAGAGGGGTGTATAGCAAGATTGTCTACCCTCAAGCATGGGAGACTCAAGAATATGGGAATGAGGAAGGTTGAGATGCTCTCAAACTAAGGAATATCTGTGGGGTAAATGCAAAAGTTATTTGGCTTTTTCAGCCAACCGTTTGCTTGTGGTCTTCTGTGTTTGACTATGTGTTTTGAATCATGGTAACTGAGTTTAGAAACAGGGAAATCCAACAATGGTATAAATATGCTTAGGATGTGGTGATTGATTGGCATCCTTTGCTGATTCTTTGAGAAGTTCGGTAAAGTCCTATCAGGAAAGGGTGTTTCCTTCACTTTTCTGTGCCCCTGTTGATTATCCCTTTTTTTTTTTCTGAGAGAAATAACTCCATTTTCTTTTGGTGTACACTCTGCCTAAGGCAGGAAATGTCAAAATTTGGAACAAAAAGTTAACATATTTATATTTAAATATTTAGATTTAGATTTAGATATATACGCTTATATTTAGATATAGTATGAAGGTTATTTGCCAAGAGTAGAATGAAGGATGAGGGAGAGAATTACACAAATGCAGAAATAATTGCAATAATACAAGAAAGAAATAATAAATGTCTAGTCGAAGGAGATTGGAAATTGGGTTGATGATGAGAGGCAAGTGGATTCTGGATATATTTTGAAGGTAGAACTGGTAATTTATTTTTTATTTTTAGGAATTAGACATAGGATATGTGAGGAAGAGAGGAATCCATCGGAACCATAAGATTTTTGTAACTGCTCTTGGTTTTGTTTCATTGCTGTTTGTCTTGAACAATTGCACGTATAGAGCTATCATTAAATAACATTGAAAGTATTCAAGAAAGAACTTTATTTAGAGGAATCAGACATTCAGGACAGAACTCGTATGCTTATTGGTGCATTGATGGGGTGATAAATCGAGCAGGGGGAGTTGGAGAAACTCGCATAGGCAGGAGTCACCACTGGAACAGCATGTAAGGTTGACACATTATGAGAAATCTGGTTACTCACTCAGATATAAAATCTGGCTATTGACTAGAGAGACTGCTGATTTAAGGATGAGCTAACTCTCTGATCCTGAAACAAAATACTTTTATCAGAATTAAAGAATGAGAAAGAAGTTCCCCATTCTGGACCTGACAATAGGGAAGGAGATCAGGAGATCATCACTAATCCTACTGAATCAGCTCCTACCTCTAAGTAAGACTTGAAAGAAGGAAGACAGAGGTTTGTCAACTAGTGTGAAGGCAGAAACTCACACACTCAGGTGGAAGACAGTGCTGATACCAGGACTTCAGAACCCAGATCCAAGAGAAAATCTCCCCAGGACTCATGATCCAATTGTTGGCTTATCCTTCCACATTTTAGTATTTCCTTTGAAAAATGTGTTTAGTCTACGGCCATACCACCCTGAACGCACCCGATCTCATCTGAAAAATGTGTTTAGCTGCTATCAATTCTTCCCACAGCATATTTAATATACAACTTTTGAGTATATCTTAATATTTAATAAAATATATAATATATAATTGATAGATCATTAAATTTTTATATTATACATAATGATCAATGTAGCTATTCCAATCAACTATTAAAATGTGAAACTGTTCTTTTGGTCATAATTACATTTCAGTTTGCAATTTCATATGTAAAATGAAGATCAGAATGTGCTTGCTTATGCGTCAAACCAAACAATTTATGCATCATATTCTAGAAGTGCATTAAGCTCTGTATCCAGGGTGCATGTGTGTGTCTGTGTGTGAGTGTGCATAAGTATTTGCATTTATTTTTGTAGTACTTACTATGGATTAGATTATTGTACTAAACTGATCTCATTTTACTCTGGGCAGCTCCCAGCTCCACCTAGGCAAGTGACAAAGTCCAAGGAAAGAAAGAAACACCCAGAGAGGGACAGCTCCTCAATATTGGCTGGTTTCTGGACAATAAGGCAATTCCCTCTGCGGGACCTGTAATACCTTGAGGAATCAACTAACGCTGTCTCACTTCCAAGGGAAGGGTGGTGTTGATTGACACCATGACAACTTAGGGCTAATGCTCTACATTCCAAACTTGGAGGCATCTTGGAATCGGCTTCCTGGTCAAATCAACTGTGCCACACAGAGTAACTGTTTAGTGCATGCCAGGAAGAGGCTGAGAGAATACTTCCTGCACCCCATTTTAGGCTACACCCCTCACAGTTCCCTCCAACTTCTTGCAAGGACTCTGCCTGCCCAAAGTCCCTCTTGCTGGGAGTCTTTTTCTTCTGTCTGTCATTTCGCTTTTGCTGAAGATGTGGCTGTGAATTCTTCTCACACTGTTAGTCAAGGACCCGACTCACTACACCCAGCAACATTGCCATACACCACTATGGAATTTCTTCTGCCTGAATAATTCTATGATGGTGAAATATCAAGACAGCACACATTTTCTATCTTTGGTAGCTTAGTCATTCTATTTGCTAATGGTCTTCAGAGGACAGAAAGAAAATGCATTTACCCAAAATTGTCAGTTTGCAAGTTGTACCTTTTTAGGGTGTAGAAATTCTGGGTAAGCAGGGTTTAGTTCAACAAATTCATCGGACATTTGTCATGTGCAAAGTGCGATATTGTGGCCATAAATAAAGCAGATGAGATTGCCTCTTTAAAATTAAATTCCAGTGAAGATGGATCTCAAAATTAACACAAATATATATAAATTTTACATATTAGAATACATTAGAATAAAATATACTGAAAATCTGTAATGATTGCTTTTACCCTATAAGTGGGGATATATATTTAACTTTTTTATTTATTTCTCCGCTTATTGCAAAGCTATGAAAACAAGTTTGGCTTTGTATACTTGAAAGAAAATAACATGGAGTGAGAGATCTTTATTTTATTTAAACCATTTGGACAATATCTCATGATATTTGGCAACTGGATAACATCCAGTTTCAATATTTTCATAATTTTGTGTGGTTCATGGTTGCATTTTAAAAATGAAATATCAACATTGCTCTATATTTACTGAAATGTGAGAAATAAGTGTGAGGTCAAATTTAAAAAATGCAAGAATGCAATTATTAAAGGAAGTCAAAGTTTCTAAGACTAGACAATACTGATAGTGTTTGCTTAGAAATTTTATAATTAGTTCTAGAACAGATGAAGGTAATGTCTTACCTGACAGAATAGAGGAAATCATTTTTGCTTGGCTAGTTTTATCAACCCTTACTCTCAACCTTAATGTCACATCTAAGGCTTTCCAGAAATTAGAACTTTAAAGCAAAAAGATAGTCTCAGGATTACACAGATTTCCCTGTATTTTCTGTTCTTCATGTAACAAAAGTAAAAAGTCACATGGTGCCTTGAGCTCAGACTAACAGGAATTTTTATGGCCACATTCCTTTGTTTCTTCCCAGGACACTTCCCAGACATACATGCCATTTGGAGAGGTCTAAGGTAACCTATAAAAATATCCCAATTTCACTGAAAACTTCCAAGCTAATTTTTTAAAATATAATTAAAGCAGCTAGTGGAAGATAATCTTTGATGAATTATATATTTCTGAACATTAAATATTAACATTGATAATATTATAATTAACCATTATCAGGGCTATTTAAGGTTAAAAGTTTGATGTATACCCTTACAGATTTTTTTCTTTATAGATATAATATAATAAAAGTAAACAATATAAAAATCATGTAATAGCATAAATCTTTGAATTTGTATCAATTTTCTTCTACTTATAAAATCGTTTCCATCACATCTTTCAAAAAATATTAATTAGTCCTTTATTGAAATTCCCTTTTCATAAGGGATTGTATGTTTCTGTTATTAATGAAGAGTTCTTTCTCTTTCAAAGACTACTTGTTAGATTATAGTTTCTCCATGACACTTTTTTCAATGGTGAAGTTCTTTATGTGTGCATTTCTGAACCTATAAAAGGTCAGTAGTAAAAAATACTTAACATTAGATAAGACCATTGCCATTTCCAATTTCACAATTTCACCAAAACAACAAGCTTTCTAAAATTGACTCTGCACAAACTCTCCAATTAGGTGAAGTTCAAACAAATTGGAACCCTGCTTTACTCTTGACTGAGTTGGGCATGCATATCATACACACTACCAAATAAATGAAATCTAAAACATGATTTAGAATGAAAATCTGTTAAAAATTTTTATTCCATTTCCCAAAAACAACTGACTTTCTCAATAAGAGTTTAATCTATTGCATTGACTTCTGTTATCTAAAAGTCATTGACTTTATTTGAAGTATTACAGATACTTCACCATGAAAGGGAGGAGGTTCCACTTTACTTGTCCTCGCTTACATGCAACCACCTTGACTACAAGCTCTGTGTGCCCTGAGCTGGACTTCCTGAATAGGAAGAGAGGGGAAAGGAGCAAGGTGGACATAAACATAATCTTACAAGAGTAAGATTTATATTGTTTATTGTTGTTTCAGATTGACACCTTCAGACTTTGGAGTCATGCATTTAGCTATTGATTCACACATTGCAAAATGTGTGCATATCTATCTATAATCATGAATTTTGAGTCTTAGAGGAAGAAATCAAAAAGTAGCATTGGGAGATAATGAGAGAATATAAGAGGAAGAAAGGGAGGGGAAGGGGGAGAAAGAGACAGAAATATTTTTAGCATTTCAGCAGTCAATATATATGAGTCATTTGGATTGCTTGCAAATTGTGCTACATCCAACAAAAGCAAAAAATGTAAAGACTATAATTTATACACATTTCCCTTTCTCCATTTTGTCCAGAATTATTAAAATTCAAAATTATGCATTTCTCCAAAATATCACATTCTGATGAAAATTTATTAAAGTGAAATACAAGGACATATCACATGCCAAAAAGTTAAAATTAAAAAGGTATGTTGACTGAAATTGTAGTGCTCTTTTACTTTGAGTGTTTATAATTTATAAAAGAATAAAAATATAGCAAAATTACTTCTTTTAACATTACCCTTAATTTTACTAACAGTCCACCAAATATTCATATCTGACTTTTCCAACTTTTTAGTAATAGGGTATAAATAAGTTAAAAATGTCTTCTATTAAAAACATAGATATTAAGGAAATTAAAGTTTCCAGGAAAATTTTTCTCATTCCCCAATAAAAGATAAAGTTACATTACTTCAGAATGGCAGACAAAAGTAATTACAAGACAATGTATATTTTGATCCATATATTAAGTGGGATGGGTCTTTAAGATATAAACATGCCATAAATTGTGAACTGTTCTCCCTGTTCATTTCAAAGGATTTTATCACAGTAATATAAATAAAATGTTTTATTTCAACTTTTTCTGGAGATCCATATTCCCAAAGGACAATTGTCCCAAGGACTAAATGAATGGTGCTGTGACAAGTCAATGAATCACAAAGCCCCTGTAGAGGGAAGCAGTCTTATGAATATTCCCTGAGTAAGATACTTTGAACAATGCATTAATATGTGTTTCTTTCTCATCATACCTCTGATTGCCTCTTCTGAACTAGTCCCTTAGCAATTCATCATTATATATCACTTGGCCCCAGGTCACTGATTCATCTAACACCCCCCTACCCCCCCCCCGCCGTGACTCTCAATATTGAGAACAGAGAAAAAGAGTGGGGGGGGGGAGGGCAAAGGAGGAAGGCAGGGTCTGTAAAATTACTTAGAAAGACAAGAAGTAGCAGTGATGACAAACACAAGGTGAAGGAGATGCCAAATCAATACATAGTTGAACCTTTGAGAACAGAGTCCACTTTCATGTGAATTTTCTTGTTTACTGATAACCATATTAGTAAGTACAGTACACTGAAAATGTTTTTCCTTTTCATCATGATCTAATGGTTTCTTTTCTCTAGCTTACATTATTGTTACAAATATAGTATAAAATATCCGTAACACAAAATATGTGTCCATCAACTGTTCATGTTATTGGTAAGGCTTCTTGTCAAGAGTACGGTGACAGTTGTTAAGTTTGGGGGAAGTCAAAAGTTATATATAGATTTTCAAGTGCATGATGGTCAGCATCCCTGAGGTTGGTATTAGTGTCCAAGAAACAGCTACATATCAAGGTTTCTCACTCCCTTTTGTAAGAAATACCTTCTTTCATTTCTTTCTCTCTCTCTGTTCTGTCTCTCTGTCTCTTAGTTTCCCATCTATTCAGTTTTTTTAATGTTTTTATGTATATAATTAAGCATAAATATAAATGCCTATGATAGATGAATAATCCTAACTAATGCCTTTTAACTGAATGATCCTGGATATGCAAGGATGCCACAGTACACAGAAATGTGAAGTGCAGGACACATTTTTGGTAGCAGCTGTGTTCTCCATTCTGCACAAAGAGGCTTACATATTTATTTAGATCCTCAGCATGATATTGTGGGGTATATATTAGAGTTATCATTGAAGGATGTGGAATCACCCCTGAACAATAAATAACCCAAACTTAGATTAAACTTAATGCTCAGTGGTGGAGACAGGATTGTAGTGAACAATGCTTTGAGACAGAAGTTGTTTTAGTTCTAGTAACTGGAGGATAACAATCACCATTATTCAGTTTTCACAACTCTATTCAAATACTTCTATTCAATTAGCTCTATGCACTCAAAAGCACAGCATATTCTTGAAGACCAAGATTTGATAAGTGCTTTCTAAAATTCTTTTTTAAGATAGTAAAGTTTATAAACTTCAGTAAGGGTCAACAGTCAACCAGGAAGAGTCTCTCTCTCTCTCTTTCTCTCTCTCTCTCTCTTCTCTGTGTGTGTGTCTTCCTTTCTCTCTCTCTCTCTGTGTCTCCTTTTATATTTATAATATATCTCTATCTACACATTGTCCTTTAAGTCATGTTAATTTTTGCAGATTTGCTAGTAAAACAGGATAGTATTGAATAAGTTGCAGGAATACTACAATTTGACATTTAGAGATCTCCACCTTCAAAGACACATGTTCACATATATGTTGTGTATATATTCTTACCTGACATTCATTTCCTTTTGATGGTGTGTCATCCTTAATAGCATATACATTATAGTTCTGTGCACTGTCAATAATAAAAGATTTGGACCTGTGCTATAACAAATGTGTCCCCTTGGTCAGAACCTTGGTCCCTTGATGATCTAGCAAGTGGACATTAAATCAAATGCTAAGGGTTCTAAGAATGGGATGATGAGCTATTTTTTTTAACTGTGTTTTATTCTAGTTGCTTTAACTGGCAATTTAATCTCTTCTTTCTGGCCTTTTATTTTGTAGAAGATGGCAGGCCATTTATAGTGCTCTCCATGTAGGCTCCTGGGAGAAAAATTGTTTCGATTCTAAAACATATGAAGACATTCTGAGCCATCCAGAAAACTGCTGATGTGCCTGGGTGTGGAAGACCCACATTCACTGTTGATATCACTCAAACAATTCACCCCAACTGGTTGGTGGAAGGCTGAGTAAGTCTGGAAAATAAAAACAGATAAAGGTTGCATCTAACCAGGCATAAATATAACAATGTGCAATCGCCCCAGAGAAATCTCACAGTGGATGCCTGACCACAGGAAACTATGGGAGGCATTTGTTGGAACCAACTTCTCAGGCTGACCAAGCTCTGAAACATCTTACTGTGAAACTTTTAACTGTTGTTGCACCAGCATGAAAAGGTCAGTTTCCTTTTCCTCCTCATATACCAAATACAATCTCTTCCCCCTCCCAAGAGCCTTCAAGAAGAATGAAATCTAGACTAAGGAATTATTGATAAACAGGTTTACTTGTATTGTGAATTACTTCTCATCTCATCAAAAAATGTTTATGGACAAGTTTGAAATTTATGTGTGCATAGATTAATACTAAAGCATTCACGAGAAATTTTAAAAGTTTTATCCTGGATTTTTTTTTAAAACCTCAGATTTGTATGACCTGGCCACCTTTATAGAAATATTTTCTGTAAGGAAAGGATAATTTTTAAATTTGTTAAGAATGAAAGACTTTTTGTCCCTGAAGTCCTTTAAAAGTTTTCACTACTTCTTTTTTTTTTTACTAGTGAAAAAGAAGAGGAAAGTGATTTTTATTACTTTTCCAGAATTTTAGAGTAATTTCTTCCATAACTAAGATCAGTCCTTAGTGGTATTTCCATTCAGAAAACCACAAACATTTTTATGTCTCTTTCCTCATATGAATTTTAATGGAAAACAGTGTCAAAATAAAAAGAAACCCATACAAAAGCTGTTTTGAGATCGCCGTGAGCTAACTTTCATGGTATTTTGAATAAGTCTTGGAAGCTGCTTTTTGAATTTGGCCTAAAAAATACTAACATTCAATTAATTATTAATAACTTTTAGAGAGAAAAGTGTAGAAATAAATCCCTTCCCCATCCGGTACATTTCAATTCACATACCTCACATTACCGCAGGCCCACATTGTGTGTTGATCTGACTCTTGAATCTTTAGAGGGACACGTGTTATGGCCTGGAGAGAGGGCTGAGCCCTGTCTCATTCTACTGCCTTCTCTCTCAAAGGTTTCTGTTCCACCCAAATGCTGTCACTATGATAAAAATAACCTATGAGTTGTTCATATTCCCACTGCACTTCTTAGTTCTGAGGTTTTCCAAATATCCAACAATTTCAATCAGCTTCCCCCTGCAGATCTGGTTGGATTAACGTGTAAACTAGGAATGCTTTTTTTTTTAATCTCACATGTGTAAAATTTCTCAGTTAAAACCATCCACATGTTGTGTTCTTGCTACTTATTTTCGCATTCCTTTATGCCTTCTACTAAAAGCCTTTTCATTTGGAAATGCAAAAATAATATACCATGTGTAGCATTTCTTGTCTTAACCCCAGCCCAGCAATTCATGCTGTGTTCAGATCTAGGGAGATAGGTCATCTAGCTAACACTCCTCCTTCAGGTGACCATCCATGCAAAGAAAGGTCCCAAGGGACACTAGTCTTTGTGATAATGTGGGAATTTGATTGTGTTATGCAATTTTGAACAGCACTTTATAGCATCATTCACTTCCCACTCTATATGATGAATTAAATTCATCATCCTTTAAAAATGTTAGAGCTTCTGGTACGTTCTAAAATGGATGGCTTTCTGTCTTACCAAGGTCTTCAGAAAGTGATACCATTACATGCCACATCAAATGGTAAGAGGTTGGAGATCCATAACTGTAACAAAACAGTCAACTGAGAACATTTGGGCTCTGCTCTCAGCTGAATGTGCCCAAGGAAGAGTCACTAGCAGTTCGAGATGACTTGAGTCTGTGATTAGAATCTAGAACTCTAGGGACCAAGGCTGGTTTTGCAGCTCACATTTAAAGGCACAACAGTAAATCAGATCAAAGAGGCTAAAGAGGTGTTAATGACGCCATATTCCCCTCCCCCTCCCCCATTCATACCTTGAAGCTCTAAAACAAGAATACACATGTGTTAGGAGTAAGATCTTCAGAAGCTGATTAGGTGTAGGTGAGGTCATTAAGGTGGGACCCTATGGTGGGATTTGCATCCTTATGATAAGAAGAAGAAGGGGGAGTGGATGTGATGACAGAGATTAGGCATTAACATGGAAAAATAGTGGGCAAATTGACCTGTAGTAAACCCAGAGATCCTGTTCTTAAGAACAAACTAAAATGTGCTTACCATCACTCTTTTTTCCTAACATTACAAAAAAAAATAAACAAAAAAATAAACATGAAGATTCCCCAGAATAAAGAACATGAAGATTCCCCAGAATAAAGATATGGTCTTAAAAACCTGTATAAATTCATGCCTGAATCTTAGAACAGTAGCATCAGTTACAAGATCTTCCCAAAGGTCAAGATAAGTTATATTCACATTCCATTGAGAATTTTGACCTCATCACTGAGATGGCCTCAAAGACTTCATCTGCTAGAAAGAACGATCAGTTGCTTCTGAATTGTATTCCACATGTCGGGAAATATGCTGTTTTCCAGTGATGTGCTGTTTTTTTCTTTTTTTATTCCTCCTTCCTATATACATTTTCATGTGATTTTTTTTTCTAAAGAAATCCTTACCAGCACAACCAAGAAATACACTTTAACATGTCTTGGACTAGAAAGGATCAAAAGGTAAAACAGTGACAAAAAATACCTTTGATGTATTTTTTTATATATCTGAAGGCAAAAAAAAAATAGTGAAGCTGAAATAGATTACTTATTCTTCAGTCCTAATCTTTGACAGGCAGACTGTTTCAATAAAACTCAAATGTGGAGTTAAAATAAAAATGGGGTGCAGAGGGCATTGTGATGGTTTCAGGGAGTTTAATCTTCAACATTGATGCCTTGAGACCTGATTGCCCTGCTACCAGCAGATGCTGGTTAGCAGGATTTGTTTTGCAGGTCTGGAAACAATTTTAAAAATCAAAGTGTAAATGGAATTTTAAGCAATTATTTTTTTTTAATTTCAACAAATATGAAATGTTATCATTAGAATGCAGTTTTAATCAAACTTTATAATGAAACTTTATTATGCATTCTTATATATTAACAAAGTAGAAAACGAGTTTGAACTGTGGCAAATTTCAAGAATAACTTTGTTTTTCATTAAGCCCATTTGAAATGAATTCATTCAGTAGGCATATTTATTCAAAGTCTGAGGTGTGGTTTTCTCTAGAGATAAACCATGCAATTTCTGAAACACCTGGTTGCAGAAAATAAAGTTAATTTCAAAAAAGCAAGTGCCAAGATTACTCATCTTCCCCCAAAACAAGAAAATAAAATGCATTTATCTATGATTCAGAGCCCACAGGTCACTGGACTCCTCAGTAATCTGTGGGGCAAAAACGAGATAATATAACAAGAGACAGAAGCCTCAAAGATCTACATTCCTCCTAATTATTTTACTTGTCTTTAAAAAGCAATGCTGAGTTTTTGGGTCTTATCTCCTTTCCTTCCCTCTGGAGAGGTGTTAATAAGCTGCCAGTTATTGTCCGAACAGAAGAAGAGCTGATTGTCAGTTAAAGGGTCATGTGTGGACACATTTAACTTAAAAGGTGAAAAAGATCAATTCATAGGATGGCTAAATGTCCGAAGTAGTCAGAAATTTACTTAATTGCTTAATGAACCCCAGATGCTAGCATAGCAATGGAAAGAAAAAGAATTAGAGTAACAGCATTATTATAGCTGACTACATGGCCTTTTCATAACAGAAAGAAATGTCAGTCTTGCTAATTAAGTGCTACACCATAGTACTACTAGTACTGTTACTATTGCTGCTACTATTATTAATTTTCCTTGTATTTACTATGAATCTGACCTTACAATACAGATATTTTGCATGTTATCTCATTTGACTATCAGAACACTTCTGAAAGTAGGTACTATTATAAGCTTCATTTTTATAGACCTAATTTTATAGAGCTGCATACATATGTATATATATATATATATATGTTTGACATATATATATGACAAGAGATAGTTTATATATACATATATATATATGTTTGAAAAAGTTTACTTGCCTTTGGATTTACTGGATTAGCAAATCCACTTAATTAAGGCAAATATATATATACATATATGTATATACATGTATATACATATATGTATATATATACATGTATATACATATATGTATATATATACATATATACATATATATATATTTATGACAAGAGATAGTTTCACAGCTTAGAACAGGGTGTCTTCTGATTACCATCCTTCCATCCTCCCTCCACATTGACCCAGAGCCTGGCAGATGGGTCTTATCCTCCCTGATGATTCCATTTCAGAAGATGTTCCCAGATCCTAGAAAGAGACATTTCTGGGTTGTAAAACTGGCAAGAGGCTTTTAAAAAGATTTCCATCTCAAAGCAACAGAGAAGGAATTTACAATATAAATTTCCTAAATTCAATGTTGTAATAAAAGGGAGGGCAGGCTTCTAGAATGAGGAAGAAGTCCATCTGGAGTGTAACCAGCTGAGGGGAGAATTAAGACAGTCTTAGTGAAGAAGTTCAAGTATCTTCCATACCAAGAGTCCTTTTCTCCCTACCTCCCCAACCTCCCCATATGAGAATCCATATCAGGGAGCCACGCGGCCAACCAGGAAAAAAAATATTTTCAGTTCCCTGTTTATTTCTTTGCTTCATAGAGTTTTAGTCCTCCCCCCCCCCTTCTGAAATAAAATTTCTCTAGATCTATAGTCTGAAAATCATGTATCTTAGACTTTAAGGGGACTCTAAGGGACTAGAAGATGTCAAAACATAGATGGGGCACTTGAGTGCTGGGCAGGTAAATCTAAAGAACCCTAATTTTACTTCAAGGATGACAGGTATTTTATTATTTTTACAAAATGGACTCTGCTTAAGTTTCACTTTAAAAATGAAAATAGGGAGGGGGGTTTTCTTGACATGCTAAAGTATGATAATCACTAAACAATATAACATTTCATCGCCTTGTAACTATATATACATATATATTTTTTCATTATGATTCTCTAGACTATTACACATTTCACGATTTCTACAGATCAAAAAGATTAAAGAAATAACATGAGAAGAGGTGGATACCTTCTCCTTTATATAAATGCTGCACTGTAGAATGTGTGGTTGGTATCATCACAAGCAGCTCATGAAAGCATGCTATATTCTATCTCCATATATGACATCAAAGCACTAATTACATGACACCTGTCCTACCCCCCCCCCCCGCTCTCACACACAAATGCACAGGTCCATACAAACCAAATGTGCCAAGCATTAATCAAAAAGTAAGTCACAAATCTATATGAGTTGCTTTCTGTCTAAATGGTGTTTTTAATACATTGTTTTTTTCAATGCAGCAGACGCAGCATTACACTTTGCAGAGTAGGAGTAGCTGCTGAAACATTAAAAAAAGTCATTTTATCAAATCTTGTGGAGTAAACTGATATATTTCATTGTGTATGTTTTTAATGCTTTTCAATTTATTGAAGCTTATTTTATTGTCTAACATTTAATCTAACCTGAATGTGTCCCAAATACTCCTGAGAATCATAAATGTACTGTTCAAAGTGCAGTATTCTAGAGATGTCTGCTAGAGCCACTTGGTTTATAAGGTTACTCACATTGTGAAAAGCCTTGCAATCCTTTGTCTTCTTGTTCTGTCCATCACTGAATCAGAGTAATGACTTTCCCAGCTTCCTTTTAAATTACATAGAACTGGAATTCTTTCCATTTTTGAACCCTGTTTAAGTGTCCATATAGTTGTAATTAATTTATCTTCCTGATGGGTTCCCTTGAATCATGATAAAACAGCCCATCTTTCAACCTTTTACTTTAAATCTCTTTGTCCTATATTAGTATTTTCAACCCCTGCTCCTATGGTTGCTGGTATGAGGTATCTCTGGATAGTTTTTCCTACCCAGACAATGATAAGAAAGGATCAGTTAGACTATGCCTTAAAAAATCTATGAGGAGGGCAACTTGATATCAATAGATTTTCAGTACACTTAGTTCATTGTGCTAATTAACAGCATGCACAAAGCTAGGTAAATAACTTTTAAGAGCCTCATTGGAGTGATAATTAAAAATCTCTTTTATTCCCACCACCCATCCCTTTCACACTTTCTTTTTCATCTCTAACCTTTCCACCTCAGAAAACTCAGTTATCAAAACTCCGATTTATAAAATATGAATTAAGGCATCAGTCATGAAGTCTTCACATTTAATTCATTCCTATTTAAATGCCTTATTTGTTGTACCATAAAATTTACATTTTGTAACATAAAGTGTCCTCTAAAGTGATGAACTTAGTATAACTCAGCATTGCCTCCTGTTTCAAAGTCCTTCAAAACTCATATACTATGGAACATATTCTGTGATGCATGCACTTGATATTTTTAAAAGGTTCTAGAAGTTCTCAGTTTCTTAATCTTCTGATTGTCAGATTTGATTCAGAAATATTTTCCCATAAACAGCAAGGTTACAGTTGGCAAAAGCCTTAGAGCAGGCCACTCATGCCCATGTTTGAACTGGTTGTATTGAAACACATTTCCTTGGGCAGGAAAAAATTTCAATTACAGTAACTCTTTCATGGTCTGAGGCAAGCAATTCTGTAAGTGGAAAATGAAACAGATTAAGTTAGAGAAGAAGGGATCAATTCAAGATTGGAAGGTAGTAGAACTTCAGAATTTTGTAATAAATAAATAACGGTGCTATCAGGAATGCAATTACTATTGGACCATACATGTGGTTGCCATCTTGAATCTCTCTTTGTTTATGCAGATACCTGTTTGCTGTACTTGTTCTTTGAAAGAAAAAAGTTTTCTTTCCAACAGAGAAGAAAATAATTTCATGTCTTTTCCTATTTGTCCCTAATAAAATATATAAGCATAGTTGAAAAAGGAATTTGAAAAACAGTTGACTCTCAAACAACCTAGTTTGAACTACTTGAGTCCACTTATACATTGATTTAAAAGAAATATTGTCAGTGTTTGATTTACAAAGCTTATAAATAAATATGGATTTATTTTTCACATTATCTACCCGTTTGAAAGTTAGTGTCAATAACATATATAACATCTATTATCTCGTACCATATAAGACAATTTTAGTGGAGGTGCTGACAGACAATTCATCTTATAAATAGACAACATGTAATTATGATATTAATGAAAAATGAACACTGTCCCATATGTGATTGTATTCTCACTTCTGTATGTTCTCCTTAATAACATTTTCTTTACTCTAACTTACTCTTCATAAGAAAATAATGTATATCATATATACAGCACACCAAATATGTGTTAAGCAACTGTTTATCAGTAAGACTTCTGCTTAATAGCAAACTATTAGTAACTAACTTTTGGGGAAGAGTTAAAATTTATATGAGGGTGGAGGGACAAGAGTTCAGGATCCCTGACTTTGAATTGTTCAAGGGTCAGATATTTTTATTTAGTTTTCTAGAACTGTATAGACCATTACGTAGTCCATCATCTCTACAGAAAGGAGAGCTCATAAGCAAAAGAAAAAATTCAAGTCAACGATAATATAATTTTATATATTAAGCATGTGTTGTAAAGGAACAAAAGAGAAAGTGATTTAATTTATAGCATCTGACATTTTCCATGCCATAAACATTCCAAATTTTGAATGAGTTTATCAATATGATTCATTGATGGGGAAGACTGAGATGGGAACATGTATGTGGCTAACAGACCCACAGCATTCCACTGGGTTTAATGCTATAAAAGACAGAAATCAAACTTATTCGCCATATGTAGTGCAATTCAGGACCAAGTGATTGGTAGATGGGAAATTAATTTTAAAACTCTAAATGACCTTTTAAGAACTTGATAAAAAAGGAAGTTTATGTTTAAATATAAGACTTTTTTTGTTTGTTTGTTTTTAATGTTCTTAGCTTTCTATCCAAGGAACGCCTTGGCACTTTGATGATATTGTCATGGGTAGATATGATTTGTAAAAACATTTGTCCCAGAGCATTCCCAATCCATCTGTGAACAAATATAATCATCTCCCTTATCTTTTTAGAAGCACTGGTTTTAAGAAATTTTCATCTTGAAAGACAGGGATATCACTGCTTTGATTCACCACCAATTTCCAACCATGAGGGACAATGTCATTTTCTGGAAGATGATAGGTCAAAAGTTGAATTCAACAGTATAAAGCTAAGATGACATATCACAGGGACTGTGTTTTTCCAGCATATTCTTTCTGGGTTTCAGGCAATCATATTGAAGTCTGTGAATATATTATAAAACTTTCTGGAGCTCAGCTCTTGTTCTAGTTAATAAGACAACAAAGCTGTCTTCAAAGATTTAAAGTATGAGTGAGTACCATCCTGTCTCCCCTGCAGGAATTTTACTGCCTGAAGGTAAAACCAGTCTTTTCATATCCACTGATGACCAATGAGCTAGGTAAAGATTTAACAGTGGATCCCACACTTTCTGCAGTTCATTCTTTAGGAAGGAAGGAGGAAATAAACCCTGCATCGTCTCCTCTAGCATCAACCTATCTTTTGATGCAAATAGTTTTCTTGTAGAAGCCCATCTTATTAATAATTGTTAGATTATTTAATGTCAGTGACTCTCTGTCCCTTCCAAAGCATTTGCTTTGGGGACAGCTCTCAGAGAGTAGAAGCTATGAGACTGCTCCCCAGATTCAAATCTTCACTTGAATTACCTAGTAAACTCTTTATCTATTATTGAGATGTATTTCCAGTAGGTTAGATGCCATCACTCGTAAGCTATAGGGCTGGTGATTGCTTTCAGGGTCAAAGTAGCAGAAGAAGGGCCTCAGAGAAATAAGGGAGGCTCCAGAGACAAGGACAGTCGCAATTTCAAAACAGGATTAACCAGACAATCTGGTCTCAGGAGGTGAAGGACTAACAAGACATTTCTGGACAGAGCCAAATAAGGGAAGAGGTCAAGGGCTGAGCAAGGAAAGGTTATCTGGCAAAGTGACGTCAGCTGATAGCAAAGCGAGCAAGGGGACCTTCGAATAACTATATTCCTGAGCCATGACTCCATGTAGGGCTTCCTTACACTTTCTGGTTCTGTGGGCCCAGGATATATATCTAGGGTGTATCTGTCTCGTTTCTTTTCATCTTTCCTTAATAAACTTTTTCTTTTATCTGTTCTCCCAAATTTGCCTCTTTTCACTTTTTTCCTAAGTCAGCAAAGCTCCAGCTGCACCTCATCAGACACCAACCCAGTAAATCATGGTAACACTGGGAAAGCAAATGACCCACTCAAGGCATAGCACTGCCCCCCCCCCCCCCAAGAGAGGATGTGACCCATGTGAAAGGCATAGAGTCATGGCTCTTTGGACCCCTTGTCCCTGAATCTCCCTTACTGCAGGGTGACTCGCTGTTGTCTGCACCAGAGATGATGTGCTCAGTCTCAGGAACTGGGTCTGGTCTTTGCTACAGTCTTCAGCCTACAGCGCCTTGGACGCAATGATGATGACCAACCACAGCCCTCTTCTTCAGCCTGGCTTTTCACATCAGAAAGCTGATCTCCCTCCAGTAAACTCTATGATTCTGAACTGCAGTGAATAGGAGAGAGTCAGAAATGATACTTCAAAACCCAAACAGCTGACTTTTTCATTCCCCTTGTTTTCTGGGATCATGTCTCTGTTATTTACTTATTTATGTCTCAGTGGAGTTTAGGAGGGATGAAAAATTAATAGCATGGTGTTCAGTCATCAATGTTTAACCTGCTAATCTTGTCACTAAGAATATACTTATCCATGGAACAAATACATTAAGCAAAAATTAGGGTTTGATTAAGTATTGATGAATAACAACTGATTAAATCATAACTATCCACTTGTACTTAAAAAAAACTTAACTGCATGACTCAAATTGAAGTGAAGAAATGACTTTACTGCAATCCGTTTAGATTGACTGTTAAAGGGCCCTATTTTCAAACAGCAGCCAAGAATAATTGCTTTTATGCTTTATATGATTCTTGCATTTTACAATTTTATCGGAAATAAAAAAAAGAACATACAAGATAGAAAAAGGGGATCCCTACAAAATGTATATGCATATCAAAACATTGTGCTAATTTATATTTTAATCCTTCATAATTTTATTTGCTAATAAGTGCCTTAATAAAATGAAGAGCAAAGCAAGATGTGACCTAGGAATTAATAATGACAGGGTAAAGGTGATGAGCAATATATGAGAGTTCTTAACAACACAAAGTTTAGTTCTGAAAAGATAGTTTGGCAAACTTTCATTCCCCACCTTTTTTCTTCTCTTTTTGTTGTGTTCACTATTTTTATTGACATTAGCATGTATCAAAGTCACCAGGAAGACTTGTTAAACATACAGCCGTGCTTCTTCACACACCTCTGTGTTCCTCTTGGTACCCAGATTGAACAGGCAGAACAGAAAAGAAAAGAAACTCAATTATACACATGCAGGGAATTTATACAGATGTGAACTTCAAAGTTAGTAGAGCTGAAAGGGCACATATCAGGCTCAGGAATGGAATAGGGTCTTGGTGCTTCAAGGAGAAAAGAGGTATAGTCACAAAGTGGTGAGAGAATGGATCATGTGTAACTAAATGTTTTCCCTTCCATGTAGACAGGATCTTCTGGTATAAAGATTATTCCTGCCTGTCCTGGACATCTAGGGAGACCCATCTCAAACATGTGGGGAGACCAGTCCTCCACTGGTCCCAGGTCTGGAGCTGATTAGATACCGTCTGAGTATGTGTATTTCAAAACAGCAACCAGGTGGTTCTTAAGCACCAGTTAGAGATGCACTTTGTCAGAAACACTACTAACCCACAAATCTTAATAAGATTGGTTAAAGTAAATGAGAATTAGCAACATAGAAATTCAGAATGGGAAGCAATCATGAAGAGTCACAGATATTTCAGACTTCTGTCACTGGGCCACCTTGTTAGAATGCATTCTTTCCATGCATTTCTTAAACATGTTCCCAAAACTGTGCTATAAAGTCTGCAACAAGCCGGGTTTCATGTTATTACTTATGTACAAAAGAAAATTATATATTTTCAAAGTGCATTCACACACCTTAGCTCATCAAATTCTTCAAGAATTAATGAGAGGCTAATAAGTCATAATTATTTCCATTTTACCAACTAAACAACTAAGCAAAAGATTAACAAGTCTATGCTTTTCCAAAGGTGGATCCTTGGTAGATTTTCTCACTCATAAGATACTGTTCCTTCCAACCTTGCTCTGACTTCGAAGTCAGGCCAATATCAGATGTCAGGGGCTGCTTAGTGAGAGCCAGTATGTGCAAGCAGTGACCCAGCGTAGAACTGCAAGTACAGTGAGGGAGACAAGTGCCCAAGTCCCCTGACACACAGTCTTAAGGGTGCCAGAAAACACAGCAATCAAGGAAGTAATGATTAAATGGAGTAGTTTAAAAACATAATTCAAGCATAATGAATAATGAATAATGAATTAAAATGTTAGATAAAACCAGTCTTTTTTTTTTTTTTTTTTTGCAATGGAATTTGCAGTGGGATGGAAACAGTCATTTGACTGTGGGTTTATGTGCAGCATGATGGTTTCCAATCAGCATGTGGTGTCTGGACCCAGCCCAACAGTATTACAGGTGTCAACGGTGTTGTGAGGATTAGATAGTTAGGTAGATAGATAGATAGATAGATAGATAGATAGATAGATAGATAGATAGATAGATAGA
>PVHY01017961.1:0-30233 GCA_004024945.1 Uropsilus gracilis
TACGGGCCCCAGGCGGGACTCGAACCGCGATCCCTAGCCCCGGCCGCTTCATAGGCTGAAGCTTACAAGCACGAGCCACCGTGCCCGGCCCTATATATAATATTCTTATATATTTTTATTGATGTTTTGATATTTGTATTTATTGTGAGAAGAAAATAATTTCTATTCTTACCCATTCTGATATTAGTCTCCTACATAAAAAAAAAGGAAAACAGACAGACAGACAGACACACACACACACACACACACACACAAAGATTGTATATCATGTATAGCGTTTTTGAAAGAATAGCAGACTAGTTCACATTTCTGCAGAGAATTATCCCCAATTTGCTCAACAAGCTAGGACACATTTTATCCTTTTGTTTTCATTAGCCCAGTTGCAACAGGGACCAGGTGGAAATGAACAAATCCTCTTGAATTCTTCAATGGGCTGTAAAGGAACTGGCAGAGTGGCGTGAAGATGCGACATTCTCCATATAGGCAGGCGCTGGTTAGCGTGTTTGTGTGGAGAGACACCATAAATCAGCAGAGCAGCTTTGGACCCAATTGTGAGTGCAGGGTGTGTGGGTGGACCCTTGACAGGGATTTTGATGTTTCAGAGATTGCTCACCAGCAAGTTCTTTGTACCCCATTTCACTGTGTACTCTGGCAGGCTTTTCTCTCTAAGTGGCTAGTAGCAACTAGTTACTTGTGTCAGATTTTTTTTAATCTGCTTTAAAAACAATAAAACATTAAGACTGTGCCTTACAAAATGTTTGTGTTATCAAAGGTCACATGGTAAAATTTAAAGATGCTCAAAGTCTTGGGATAATCCTGCTCTGATGATCTGCTAAATGCCAGCATCTGCTCCTTTATGTTTGTACTTTATCATCCCAGAGCCCCTTCCCCATTTGTCCTCCCTCCCTAACCCACATACCCTGAGAATGTTAATTGTCACTGCTCTTTACTAGAAGGAAAAGAGAGCAGAAGATTTCTAAGGGTTAAGTTACTTTCCATGAAGATGAAAGGTTGGGGCTTCACACCCAGTAATATCCTTTAACCTTTGACCCCTTGGCTTTTCTGCCTTAATGGGTACCCTTACAGATCTAATCCCTGGGAGCTGTGTCTATGTGACTATTGTGCATGATTTGAATCTCTAAAGCTCAAAGTTTTATCTCCTTGATGTTTCCGTGTTATCTCTCCATTTGCCTCTCCTCTGCATCTTACATATTTCTCTCTGATATTTTGATCTATGAGGACTTGCCTTTGATTAAGGGCTTCTTAAATGTTCTTTTTTAGTTTCTCCACTTTATCAAAAGATTGGAGACACCTCGGGTGACCCAATATCTCTGGCATATTACATCTGGGTGTCAAATGCATGTACTTTCTTTGATAGATGATTTAGTAAGCCATTTCCATGTCTAATTTCAGGGACTTTGAAATACTGAATTATTTTCATAGGCCTATGATTTCCTTCTTTTCCTCGAACTTCTTGGTATTGCATAGGTTTTCATCATTAAATGTAGAGGCTTGTTTAGAATCCAATCTTAGAAATATGTGCTTTTTTCTTATTGAAAAACAAGGAATTGGAGCTTCATAAATCAGACTGGAGCTTAAAATATAATTTATAAAGAACAACTAAAGGAAATGTAAATCATGCTAAAGAAAGGCTTACTCTCATCTTAAAAGTTGGATTGAAAAATCATGTGGCTACATTTGCGATGAAAACTATTCTGAAAATAAAATCTCAAGGTGAAATGTTAGCAGCACACTTAGTAGATCTGCAGTTTTTGTTTGTGTGTAGACATATGATCCCAGCAATTAATCTCATGACTTAGCTCATTTAAAATGACTTATCTGGTTTTATGAGCTTTTACTCTTTTGGTATTAAATAAAGCCAGGAGCTGTAATAATCCAATCCAGAAAATACAAAGAACCTAAGGCCAAAAGGAGACTGGAAAACTGTTGTTTTACTCTCAAAGGAACATTATTTACTTTATTGATTTATTTATTGTAGCTGAAGTCCTGTTGCTTCACATCTTTGGCAGTATGGAATTTCTAACCCCTCAGGTGGAGTCTTTAACCCTACCATCACCAAAGTACTCATAATCCATTCTGGCTTCCTTTCCTCCCCCCCCCCCTTTTTCAAAGAAATCTTATAAATTCAAAATGTTTAGTGGTGTCCAATTTCCATAGCACTATGTGCTATGAAATGCCCACTGCAAATATTTTCATTCTTTTTGTTACATGCAAGACACAGAAATGTTCTGGTTGGGTTGCCTTGGCATGATGTAGCCCAGGAAAAAGCAGCTTACACCAATAGAAACTTGATATTCAAATGGACATTTACGGTTTTTAGACCTACCAATTTTGTAAAGTCATTTCTAAGAATGGTATCATCTAATTCTTCAGTTTAGGCACATTTTGAAGCTATTCTTCACTGTAATGGTGGAGTTGTAACATTCGACATCTTTATGTAGAAGACTTAATTTAACCAATATAGCTTTCATTGAATTCAAGCTGTAGATGTTATGATAGCAATACATTTATCAGTTGAAAGATGTTTTTTCAATCTCAGTTCTGTTTTAGTGGCTGATCAGTATTCATTGGAATCAGCCCTTCCTTTGACAGGGACTGTCTCCTGGCTGGTAAGAGTGTATGTTCTCTCACTCACACACAACGTGATGAAATGTGTGCTGATTTACAGATTTTTTAGCTGAGGCATGTATTCTGCTATGCTCCATTACTCGGCACACAAAGGAAAACATTTTGGTTGTGTAAAGCAAGCTCACTTCAGTGACAGAGAAGTTGCAACCTCTTAAGGGGCAAAGGACAAGCCCACATTTCCCTGTGGCTTTGTTTGTGACTTTGACACATGCTCGTGGATATAAGAAACCTCTTATACAAAACTGATGTTTACAAAATGAGGCATCAGTGAATCTCTCTTGGTTTTTGTTATTCTCTTGTCAAATTCACAGTATTTTATAAGAAATGTGTGCAAATTAATGTTCAGTGTGGCATCCTGATTAAAACAATAAGGTTTGAAACTAGGTGCTCTTTGATTTGATTCAAAACATGAATTCATCTAGTTGAGAAGTCTTTCCCGGAACTTTGGTCTTTCTGGGCTTTAGTTTCCTCATCCATAAAATGAAAGAAATCATCATGCCTACCTGTGAGAATCCAGTGTGATCATTCATGGCAAACATTTCTCACAGTGCCTGATATATAACAAGTCCTCAGTAAAAATAGATTATACATAGATATTTATGTGTATATAAAATATATGTGTGTGTATGCATACATGCATATGTATTTGTGATTTACATAGTTTTACATAGCATTCAAGTATATAGTATACTATAATTACACAGTGCTCAGTGTTTTATGGAAAATGAGACGCAAAATCAATAAATGATGTACACATAGAATTTTCAGCAGCTGATTTATCTTATAATTATGTATTGCAGAAGTCACTATTAGAATTAATTTTTATTCCCCACATACTCCTACAAAACTACCAAGGCAGTAGATGCCAGTCAATCACCCTTTGCCCAGTGAAATTGTGTCAGAGTTTGAGTTCTCCAGAAGGCAGAGTCAGAGAAGGCAATCTGTATGTTGGAAGTTTGTCGAATGGTGTCCTCATGTTCAGTGCCTGTAGGGGAAATTGGACAGGATTGGGCAGAGGGAGATTCCCTCTTCACTAGACCTGGACCAACTCCAGCTCTAGAGCTCGGATTGACCTGTGCTTCCAAGCTGGGTCCCATGTACTTGGGGGACTGAATCTTCATGCCTTCTCCCCAATCCTCAGCCTGCAGCCATTGGATGCCTGCTGGTCTCAGGAAGGAGGCCATATGTGACCTTGAGAAAGGTGACCCTTTTAATCCCAGGGCATTTCCCAGAATGACCAACAGCTGAGAGCCTTTAGCAGGCAACATACCCTCAAAGCATCGGGAGAATGCTAGGGGGAGAGGGAGGTCTAAATATCACAGTACAGTCTGCCCTATGCTCAGAATTGTTGGAAATTGATGTGGCCTGTTATGTGGCTTTCATTTTCCACTGGTCTTTCTACATTTGTTTTCCTTCTCTCCTACCCTTCCATGAACCATTTATTGATGGCTTATGATACAAGTACTTTTATGCAAACTAAACATGTTTAAAAAAAAAGTCTTTTTCTTTTCAAACACTCTCACCCAGAGAATGGTCAGGAAAAGAATGCTTGGAGAAGATGAACTTTTCAGTTAGAAAAATAATCATTCAAAATTCTGTGTGCCTTGATATCTATGTGGTCATTCAAATTCTCAGTTTCCCTTTTCTCCATTTTTTAAATGGGAATAATCAATTGGTAGCAGTCCCAACTGTTACACAAGATGGACTGTGATGATCTGCAGCTGAACAGCAAGCTCAAGTTTTAGAAGAAACTGGTCTAGCAATGCTGTCAGCCAAATGCCTACTCTTTGCAACAACTGCATGTGGGGACCATGGTGGTGACCCTAAAAGCTTCCTGGGCTCCCCTTGCTGAGACTAGTTCACCTCCTTGCATGTATGAATCATTGGGAAATGCCCATTTTAAAATTAAATAGAACAAAATAGGAATAATTATTGAACCTATCTAGAGAGTTGTCCTAAAGCATAAAAAACAAAATTATTCGCAGCTGTGTGTAGCTCATCATGACTGTCCTAGGAATCGTTGCTGATTTTGTGTTGATCATAACGATGATGATGTCAAAGGTTTATGGATCCATTTCCATGTAAATTCTTTACAATTGCTGGGTCAAACTAAAGATACCTAAACTAGGAGAAAAGATCAGTAATGGAGTAACCTAGATGCACTAGACCCTTCACTCTTCACACAATCTGTGCACTCTGATTTCTGTGCTTGAGGATCTGACACTGCAGGGCATGTTCCAGTGACCTCACCTTAGTGGCCTGCTCAGCATTCACTGCTAATGGCCTTTCCTCCATCTTGAGCCACACTCCTGACTCCTCATTGTCCCAAATGCCTTTATGTGTTGCCAGCCACTCCTTAGCTGTACCATGTTGTCCTGCCTCACTGATCTGCTAGCTCAGTGCTCAGCATCTCAGGAGGCCAGTCATGGGACACCCCTCCATGTGTGTCCACCTTGTCTTTGACTCTCAACTGTATGTCAAGTCTAACATGGTGCTCCCTGGCTCAACTCCAGTCCTGACTTCTCTATGGAGCTGCAGCTTATATGCCTCCATGGCTGCTTTCCACTTCTATTGCTGTCTTGTCTCTCACAGGCATAGGATGGCAGATTAATGATATGCCCTAACCTGCAAACTTGTTTGCTTAGTGTATCCATGTCAGCCATCACCCACGTCAAAACACAGGGATTGTCCTTAACAGTCCCATCTTTCTTGCCTCAAATACCTATTCTGTCACCAAATCCTTTTGAATTTTATGTGCAAAGTATCTATTGTTTGTGTATTTTTCCACTACCACCTTTCTTGTAGAAGCTACCGTCAACTGTAGGTTCAACTAAAAGTGTTGACTGCTTCCCTACTTCCAAATATCATCCAGACCCTTAGTGAATACTGTTACCCTTAGCCAGACTATTTTAAAATATAAATTGCATCATTCTACTCATTCGTTTCAAAGTCTACCCCTCACACATTGAGTAAAAAACAAGTTCCATTGTCTTGCCTCCGATACCTTGAGTGACCTTGGCTTTGTCTGCTTCTCTGTTTTCCCTGGATGGCCCTTCCCAAAGCCCCACCTCACTAACCTTCTTGCCTTCACTTGAAGTACTATTCTACCCCAAATATTTGCATGTCTTTTTCTTCCCCCTCAGAACCCCTTCACCTATATCCCCCCTCTTTCTCTCACCCTTCACTTCTTAGTCTAAAGGGTCCTTGATTTTCTTCCCCCTTAACCCCCATAATCTGTTATCATTCTGATGAAGAACATTTTGTTCTTTTCCTTTTTTAAAATGTCTGTTTATTTTAGTACTTATTTTTCAATGGGTGATTTTCCTCATTAAACTGAAACTGAGCCCAGAGACTATATGGCATATATTCGTTGCTTATACCTCGCATGTTTCCTAACGGCTAGTATCTAGAAGGCCATAAATTACTAATTAAACAAATGCTGACTAAATGGGCACAGCCTTTTTAAAGAGAGTCGGTGTAAATACAAATTAGTTATCTTGAGCAATAATAGCTGTGTGGTTTGCTAAGTCCTTTCACTTTAGGTCTGTTAACTTATTTTTTAAATGGGGATTATGCCATTTCTTCTCTCTTTTTTGTGGGTTATTCATTCATTCATTCATTCATTCATTCATACATCACAACTTTAATGAGCTCCCTCAAATAGTGACTCAGTCCTGGAATCACTATTAAATGCAAGCCACCTTCTTTTCACAAAGAGCCTAGAGTTTAGAAAGGAAGACAAGTAGGTAAATAACAACCAGATTTTATTAGAGGTTTACCTAAGTAATCTATTATAATATAATAAGTATAGTAATGAGTGCCTATGCTAGCACTCATTTACATAGTATGTAAAATATATGTTTTTTATTTGAAAGAAATATATTGAATCAGTGGCTATGAAAGACACATTCAAGTTTATCATCTAATTTAACTTTTACACAGAAAACTCAAAGTGACTGAATCATTGTTTCCATTTTACAGATGAGGAATCTCTCAGCATTAAGTCAACTGTGAAAATTCATAGTGATTATGTATGGAGACAGCATACTTCAAATACAGACTTTTACTATAACTAAGGTCTCCTTTAAGAAAAAAGAAAGCATGATTAAAGTCTTACTAGTTATGCTATCACTAGAAGAGAAAGTGGACTTACACTGAACCAAAGTAGTTTGTAGCCAAATCTCAGTTACTAAAGTCATGCCAAAGAATATCACTTTTTCCTTTGACTTTCTTAATTTTCAACTCATTCAGGGTCCATTTTCATTATTGCTTATAATCAACAAGAAAATGTATTATGGATTATACTGTGCCTTTATTTGTACACACAATGAAAAAAGAGTTACTAACATGAATGATTTGAAACTTTTAAAGGCTACAGACTTAAAATTTCAACCATACCAGTAGCTCTGTTGCCATTATTTGAGAAAAGCCAACTGGGCATTGCTTTGCCTTCTTTCCCAGTAGTTCTTGAAATGCCTCATTGCAACGGAGAGTCCTTTAGAGAGAGCTTAATTTGAGATTGCCTTAAATGTCTGCGATACACACATCCTGTAATAATCGAATTATAAAATGGGAAATTAAAGGTAGCTAAGCAATGCATGCTCAATGCATGTTCAAGCAGAGGCTGAGTAACGGAGTGGGTGGGTGCACTACATAAGTACTGGTATTTATAAACATCAATTGGCATGGGTGTACTGTACAGTTAACTTGTGAAAACAAGAGGCCTACATGATTCATCATAGACTCACCTGTGACAGGTCCTCAATATAACAACTAATCATCATCATTCGTCACTAACTTCTGTTGAAAGCTACTAGCACTAGACACTGTGCTAAGAATCTCTGAGGTATCATCTCATTTAATCTTCAGAAATATTCCAAGGAAAGAGGTGTTAACCTACCCATTGATAAGATGGAGAAATGAAGGCTTAAATCAAATTAAGTAACTTGCTTAAGGTAGCATGACACAACTGTGAGTCCAGAGGCAGGCTCTTACCCATCATAAAACCATTTGTCTATGATCTCAGGGTCATCGGTGCCCTTTTTTTCCTTGTGTTGCCAATCTTTGGGACAGAGTTGACTGCATAGCTGGAGCCATCTCCTCTAACTTTGTTCCTTGCACCTTTCCCCTATCCCTGGCACTGTATCTTTGAGATGAACAATTCAAGAGGTTGAAGTATCACCCCTGCATCTGTTGAGTCCCAGTCATTAGCACCTTCTCTAGCCTGTACCTGCAGATTGATACAGCCTGTGTGTCAGGACATTGGCACTTCAAACAAGTACAGCCTGTTGATTCAAATGTACCTGAAAATGCAACATGAGATGGGCTGTTACCTTAGACACTGCACATTCTCTAGCTTGGTTTTCCTTAACTAAGTTCATTTTGATATTATCTAAATGCTCTTTTCCTTGTAAGCAGTCTCCTGGATGTTGGCCATATGTAAAGGCAAAGATGTACCTTTGCTTTAAGGACTTTTCATTTAAATAGGGAAATAGGCTTCCTTACTGTAGGATTTACCTTAAGATGGCTTCCAGGGGCTTCAGGGAGGACTTGCTGAGAAAACAGAAACCCTTTCTAACCTTAATTGAGAAGCCTGTCAGAATGAAGGGAAGAAAGGCTTTAGAAGCTGGCCTTCGGTGACATGAATGTTGGAGACCTGGAGAGAGGAGTCACTGAGAGAACCTGTATGTGTTGCTTGCCTAGCCAACTTGAATTTGAGTGATGGGACCTGTTGAGGTCAAATATTGGACTTCAAGCTTGATGCATGTGTTTCTTTTTTATATCCTTCAGAGGACAGCAGGGAATATTATGTAAATGCACATTTTTATTGTCTCTTCTGTAACTGAAGCAATGCCACACAGTGTCAATCAATATTTGTGACATGGGTTCCTTCAGATTTGTGTCACTTATCAATGGGAAATTTGAGTCAGTTCTCATTACCCTTTTATTTCACAGCTTCCTTAAGTTAAATTGCACTTGAAATCTTATGGTTATGGACATTGAGGCATTTCAAGACCAAATGTGGAAATTTTTACCTGTAGAACTGAGCTAGAATCCCTTTTCGCTGCATTTATACTTTGGCACTTTATCAGCATGAGTGTCAACTTCCTCGCCTTTCAAATGGAAACAGGATTTCTTTCCAGGTGATTTGTGGAATAAATGGAACAGTAGATGGGAAGAGGTCTGAAGTAGGTGGGGCTTTTCACAAAAGGGGTGTGTGTGTGTGTGTGTGTGTGTGTGTGTGTGTGTGTGTGTGTTTGACCTGAATCCCATGAACATCCCACATTGAGAGAGAAAGAGTGTGTTTGTGTGTCTGACCTAAATCCCATGAATGTCCCATGCTGAGAATTAGTTTGTCTCCTGAATTAGCAAGAGTTTGAGAATGATTGGTTGAAAACCAACATGTAGGTCAATTGTTCTCAACCAGAGGTGACTTTGCCTGTGTGAACATTTAGTGAAAATCTGATACAACTGGGGGTGATTGATACAACTGGTAGAGGCCAGAGGTACTGCAGAACTTCCTGCAATGCACAGGACAGCATTGTTCAGCGCAGATGTCTCTAGTGCCATAATCAATGTTGTTAAATGGATTATTTCCATGCTACTTGCATATCATATTAATGACTCTTGAAAGTGATATGTAATGAATAGAATTTTGTTTTCCTTTTTGCCCATCCCTCTGAGAAAAGATTTGCACCATCTCCACCACAATACCATCCTCTGAAGAAGTGAGCTGCACAGCTCCCCATTGCCTCTTGTGGAAACCCCCTTATCCTTTACTCAGGTCTGTTTCCTAACAGTGGCAACAATATTTCCTCTTCTGTTTACTTGGGGAGGACTTAGTCAATACCCAAATTCATAAGTGAATAAGTTGAAGTCTAGAGCAATGAATTGCTCCAACAGAAACCACATAGCCAATGCTGGTTAAGACAGCCCTGACTTTCACTCTAAACCCAAGATCTCTTTCCTTTCATCAGTAATTTCCTAACATCCCCTGGAGTCCTCATGGTGGTGACTACAGGTTTGATCACATCATCCCTTTCAGTTGAATGCTTGGTGAGCTTAACTCCAAGGTCTGTGCCAGCTCCCCAATGCCAGGAACTGTTTCCATCTCTGCATCCTGAATTTACTCTGGATCTGGGGCAGTGTGACTGGTCGATTTTTCTACTAAAGAAATCCCTGATACTATAGAATGCAAATCAAAACCACAATGAGACACCACCTTACATGGGTTAGAATGGCCCATTAAAAAAAATAATAATAATAATGGGCAACAACAAGTGCTGGCAATGTGCTGTGGAGAAAGAGGAACATTTTTACACTGCTGGTAGGAAAGCAAACTGGTCCAGTCACTGTGGTCTGCTATGTGGAGGACCTTCAATCTATTAAAAATGCAGCTACCATTTGATCCAGTGATTCCAATTTTAGGAATCTACCCAAGGGAAACAAAAACACTAATTCAAAAGGAATCTGGACCACTGTTTATTGCAGCACTATTTACAATAGCCAGGATAGGGGAAACATCCCAAACACACCATAACAGACAAATGGATCAAAAATTTGTGGCATATTTCCATGGCAGAATATTATTTAGCAATCAAAATGGCAAACTCATGTCATTTGTATCATCATGAATGGCGCTGGGAGGAATTATGCTAGCCAAAATTAATCAGAAGGAACAGGTAAATACCAGATGTCTTCACTTATACACGGGATGTAGAAAAGTCAAACAAATGAACAAATACACAAAATAACAAGAAAAAGTTAAAACTAGCATGCTGATAGCAAAACTGAACCATCCAATGAGGAGAGGACAGGAAGGGAGGGCAAAATAAGGGAAGGGGAGGGAAGAACAAAAGGTATCATGGTTCACAGGTGACATGGTGGTGGGAGAACTGTGGGGTGTACAATGAGATAGACAGATGGATGTATTATCAGTTTAAAAAAAGCAAAGAAGACCCTGATCTTGACACTACAAAACTTAAACATTTCAAAGTCTTGAGGATACAAATCCCTGCATCAGAGAAAGAGAAAGAGAAAGTCAAGTAGCTGTAAAGCTTTTTCTGATGTTACTTTGGCCACAGGTCACTAGTGCTACTTAATTCCCATGAGAAGCCACACGCCCGTGGCTGTCTCTTTAGTGCATGAACGCCGCTCTGGCCACTAGAACAGGGACAGGGAGGAGAGGACTTGCCAATAAGCATCTCACATGTTCCCTCCTCGGTAATTAATTTTAAACGATGCCTAATGCACGGTGCGTTGCTCACCTGGTGACACTCGATTAACGGAGAATCCCAAAACAGTGCATACAAACGCTGACAAATAAAAGTAAATGTACCAAGAGGCTTGGTCTACCTATCAAGACCAGAAAAGACCTTGAAGGTTGTTTATTATATAATAAATCTTCAGCGATCGTCTCTGTTATATCGGTACTAGACTTCTTTGCTTGAAAAATCTGCTTTGAGGTACAAAGGAAGTAATTACTAAGTCTTCCCAGGGACAGAAACAGAATCCCCAAACAAAATGTTTTAAGGTTTTTGTTTTTTTTTAATTAATTTTTGGAACAGAGCTGGCAAGTATGTACTACCAGCAACCTAAAGGAATTTAACCTGTAATTGGCTGCTTGGAAGCTGTGTGTTCCTTCGTGGAGGACTGAAAAATAGTTCAGGGCCACATTTTTACTCTGTTTGAAAACAGTATAATATAATATCTGTCTGAATTTCTGTTTCAGGTGGGAATCAACATTATTCCAGTTTCCTCCTATTAACATCTCCAGCCTCTGAATTTACTCAACTCAAAACTAGATTGTCTAACACAGTCTTTATACCCAACACTGGAAAGAAATCAATATGTGGGATGGCACACTACTTAGAGTGCCAGCATCCATTAACCCCTTTTGTCCTTGGTTCAGAGAAGAACCTTCAATTAACTGCTAATCTTTCTAAATGGAATCTGGTGAGTGACAGTGAATGGTGCTGTTAGGTAGCGGTGAGAGGAGATATATTAATCTTGGAAGGTTGTGTGCGCAATCTTGCCAGGAAATGAGGCAATAGGTTGGCCAACCTTGGAGTCCTTGTATTGGTTATTCCCTGGCATGTTTCAGAAAGCAGACATCAGGCTGGGGGTTACTTAAAAAGATGGATTTGCGGTGCACATCTAGGTCATAAAAAACAGGGTAAGTTCAGTTTAGCCTTCCCAAGTACCCTTGATCTCGGTTGGATATTAATTTAGAATAGCCTGTAAAGGATAGATCACCGACATGGAACCCCTCCCTAAATTCAGTTGAAGCCCTTGAAGGCAAGGCTGCCTGAGTCCTTTTCTGTTGAAAATGGGAAGGACATAGAAAGGGTTAAAAGGCAGCTGCTGAAAGTGCAGCTTGTGAGTATAACATGACCCATAGACATGATTTCTCTGGCACTAGTAGTATAGGAGCAAGTGGGCAGATATCAAATGGGGAAACTTCACCAAATTTCTGCATTTTCAATTGTTCTGATCTTCAAAATACAAGTAGCAACACTCGGCCTATATTCTAGAACAAGAATGTGGGTTGGAGTTGCTCATTTTAGAAAGAAAGGAAAAAAAAATGCCGTGGTGGGCCTAGTCCCGGAATCCCTCAGCACGGTCTTCTTCACTTGGTTCTGTCACTCACAGCGTTTCCATCTGTGATCTCTGGTGCAGTCAGAGATGCCTCAGATACATCAGACACACAGAAGCATGCAGTGGGAATTAAGGTGAATTCTAAATAATTGGTAAGAAATTAAACTACTATTGCAAAGATGTGAAATTTATATATAAATAAAAAAAAGAAATTAAACTACTAAAATTTGCATATGATTGCATTTTTTAAAACAAATTGTTGCAATCATGCTAGCAGAAATCAGCCAGAAAGAAAAAAAAAATGTGAGATGATCTCACCTATACATGGGACATATAGAAAACAAACAGAAGGACAAATAGAATTTAAAACTAACTGTAAACATAGAGCAACATAGAAAACTAACTGTAAACATAGAAGCATAGAGCAAGAGAAAGGGAGGGGGATAAAATCAGGGGAGGAATGGGCACAAGTGATTCAGATGATGGTGGGGGAGCAGGGACAAGGTGGTGGGAGAACCCTGGGGAATATAATAATGTAAAATATGTATGTGTAATCAAATTTTATAAGGAAAACAAATTGTTGCAGATTCATATCAGTCCTACTCACCTCCACCAGAATGGACTTTCTTGAAATAGAGGGTACAGTTGGCAGCTCAACTGAGAGTTACATATAAGCTTGGTCCCCTCAACCAGTGTTCCTGACTTAGCACAAGTGATAAAAATGAGCTCAGCTCACTACCCCCAAATGTGACTGACATGAATTAGGAAGCCAAGGGGGATCTGATTCCAGACAAGGCTATATTCAGGAAATCAAATAATGTTCTCCTACCTTTTGCCCCATCCTGCCTCCCTCACCTCACCCCCTTTTCTCTTTCTGTTTCTCAGCTCTGTTTTCCTTGTTTACTTCCTTCTCCAAATTCTCTCCTGGTGGCAAAGGCAACCCCTGATAGCAAGTGCAGACTTATACTGTCCCTTGGGACATGATAAAAAAATGAAAGAGAACTTCCCTCTTAGAACCTAAAAATTGTAGTATCTAAGTTATAGTTGCCCTGTCTGGGTCACAGCATTAATTTAGCGGATATTTATGGAATGTCTGTATTGAGTCTGGTCCCAGCCCCAGGTTTGGAATCATCACTAAAGCTCTGGTCTCATGGAACTGACATTACAAGGGGAAGTGAGAAGAAATCAATAATTTTTAAAATAGGTCTAATAAGCAAGAAAAGTTTATGACACTTTAGAAGTGAAAGATATGACAGGCATATTCTTTTTTCATATCTTGTTACATATTCTTTTTTACATATTCTTTTTTCATATCTAAAGCCTTACCAGGAGGCGCAGATTCCAAAAGACCAAAAAAAGATTCTTTGACCACAGATGGGCAGGGATGTGATGTAGGCAAAAATGAGGCCTTCATTTTAGTTGTAGAAAGAAGAGGATTTTACTACCATGAACATCATCTCTTGTGCTGCTTTGAGGTCAGCAGAGAAAGAGATACAAGAGCAAGATTGGCTTACCTGTGAGCTAGACCTCAGGGAATGACCAAGAATAACTCACACTAAGTACTCCGGCCTCAAGCTTCATGGTCAGTGACAGCAAGTTTCCGAGTGTTTCCTAAAAGTACATTTGGTGCCTATATTGTCACCTGTGCTTTGAGTGACCTTCCATCTCCTACTCACCTTCTTGATTCTGTTTTTTGTTCAAGGACTCCAGCTTTGCTAGGTCCTTCTTTCAGATTCTGGAAGACCCTGCATTTTCCCTGCAGCTAGGAAATGATCTTGTGTTTCTCTTCTTAGATCCTAGTTCTAGGATGATTTTTCAGGGCATTTCATTTTCTTCTACCATTAGCCTCTGTGATCAGCACCTGTGTTGTTGCACCCTACTTATAATTGTGCGAGTCTGGCCCAATGGGTGTGCACATGTGTAAGTGGGCACACTTGGGCCTAGGAGAGAGAGGATGAAAAGGCAGCATCATCATGGGGGGAGGAGAGCAGGAGGAGATCATGGGGGCGAGAACACCGGAGAGGAAAGCTTGCAAAAGAGGGGAAAGAGAGAGAGACAGAAAGAGAAGGAAACTAGAGGAAGAGGAAGACTCCTGCTGCCTAGCCTGCCTGCATGCCGTACAATGGCTCAGCCTCCCTACCTGGTGTGCCTGTATACCTGGTTCCCTGAGAGCATTAAAGTCTGTAAAATCCACTAAGAGTTCTACATTCTTCTTTAACTGCTAGAACTGATACAGAACCTTCCCACATGGGGATGTTTGCAAAGCGCTAGTCATGTGACATGTTCACTTCATGATACAGACCTAGACTTTCTGTGATGTGTGGGTGAATCTCTTGAATGACGGTTCTGCTCTTAGAGACCCTCTGTCTCCCATCATTCACCTCTATAGCAAGACTCAGGATTGAGACCACCCTGGCCTATGCTTTAGGAAGACACACTAGTGTTCGCCTTGCCTGCTTCAAGCCCTTTGCATCCGGGCCCTGACCTTCAGCCTTACTCAGCCCATTGGTGCGCCATTGTAAGAGTGGGCACAAGTGGAAAAAACCTGAGGTCTGTTGAAGAATCCCTGGTGGTGGTTTTTAAGAACATGGCCTCTCAGTATGTTGTTTCCCAGATCTGCAGCTTATGTGTATATGACCTTCAGCTGTGCTTAGTAGCTCTTAATTGATTATAGATAATAATAGTACCATCAGAGAACTGTTGGAAATGAGCTCATCTATGTAAAGTTCTTAGGTCAGTGTTTAATATTCGGTAACTGCTCAATAAATATGTACTAGATTGTCATCTTTGTGGTGATGATGATGAGGAGGAGGAGGGGGAAGAGGTGGCTATGGAAAGGATGGAAGGGTCCTCAGCCATGGAACTGTACTATCCAAATTGCATCATCTTGGTGGTTGCACTTTACAAAGGGTATGTTTATCTATCATGCCGAGTTATCTCACAGTAATTCTATGAATTGTGCCATTTTCATCCCCATTGTAGAGAGGAGAATATGAAGACTCAGTTGTGCTTTTGTAGGAATGTATCCTTGTTGTCTTCGTGATGATATTGTAACTGGGAGGTACAGCTGAGAAGGGGCAACAATAAGGAGACATTGCCCAGGTGGTCCATGCTGTGAGGGCAAACAAGGAAAGAAGCACTGTGGGTGGAGTCTGGCATGAGAGGATAAAAGCAGAAAAGCAGCCTGGGGACGCATGCCATCATGGACTTCTGCCCCAAGAGGGATTATGGACTGGAGCCTTGGGATGAGCTATGACCAGGAAAGTCAGAACCCCAGCATGTGACCATCCAGTAGAAAAAGTTTGGAAAAGGTTTGGAAACAGGAATTTGGACTTTTGATGAGAGGCAAGTTAAGTGGACACTTGCAGCCTCAGTGACAATGGTCTCTCCATGTTTGTAAGTAACAATGGTCTCTCCGTGTTTGTTGTTTTGAGCAGCCTTGCCATTGTGCATTCAGGTGGACATACCCAGAAAGTGCCCGGTTTCCATATCAGCCTTGCTCTTTGCTACATTTGATGCCCTTTGCACCCAACTTCAGTATTACCTGTTGTTTCAGTGGATCCCATGCTTCTGTTTACACTTCTTTCTTGGATCCTTTCACAAATTTTGACATTGAAGTGATGGTGAGTTTGGGTGCACACAGGCTTAGCTGGAGTACTCTGGTTGTATGTCACACTCTGTCACAGCACCGCGATGCCCAGACTGGGGTAGGTCATCTAGTTCTGTGACCCCATATTTATCCTTCTGCAGGGCTGCTCACACACCTATAAGCTCCCATCTCTAAGCTGCCTACCTTGTTAGTCTGAAAGCGCTGCTATTTTTTCTTTATCATTGTACCCCAGATAAATAACAGGTTCACAGGGGCTTCATACATGCTCAATTGAATGAACATGATATTGTTACATGATATTAGACTAACGGTTGGATTTTTATAAGCAAAAAAGGTGGCAATATAAACTTTAAAAACAGTGATGTGAATAATGATTGATTACTTAGCACTGTCCTGGTACCTGCATCAAAAGCTACCACACTCATTTGGATACTATTTCCTGGTCAGCCAGAAGTGGTAAGGTAGGGGATGGATGGGACATTTGCTCTTGGAGATGGTCTAATTAATGTGGAGCATTTTCAGAACCCAGACCTTGGGGGAACTGTAGAAACCAAGGAAGATAGTGAATCAGTTTTCATCCATAACATCCTCACTGTGCAGATCATGATCTTTCCTAGAAGTTGTTTTATCAAAAGTTCTTCTGTACAATTTACCCTTAATCTTTCTTTCTGTCATCTAAGCCTTTTATTTTCCTCCAAAGATAAGGCACAACCACGGGTCGGAAGAGTCAGGAAAAGCTCTCATGTTTCAAATACTCCGTTTCTCCGTTTTTTTCCTTCACCAAAACAAATAATCACAGTATCTATGGTCTCAGGATTTGGCTAAAACTGTCTAACCAGCTGAGTGGTTATCATGGGAAGGGTTTAGGGTCTCAACTGTGTGTAACATATGGTCCAAAATAAACCAAAAGGCACAGAGTTCTTTAACTTTTATGTTCAGACCTGATGTTATGAACCCGCCCAAGTAGGAGATAACCTTCTGACAGGGTTCATGTGTCCACACTCTGGCAGCGGGCACACTGATGGAAAAGCAGAGGCTTGAGATCTCCAGGGAACCATCAAACAAGGAGTCAATCCAGGTGCCTTGGAACAAGACCATCGCTGACCCTCAGTGCTGTGCTCAACTGCCTCATCAGCCTCCCACTCAGGACCCAGGGGTCTTAAGGACACCTCAGCAGCTCCCACTGCAGAATGTCACAACTTATGAAACTACAGCCCAAGTAATGGGGAGCAGAAAGGAGAGGGGGGTGGCCATAGGTTTATGTTGGAAGGGATTTGAATCATCTGAACCTTGGAGTGTTTTATTCAGTATTGTATGCTGAGGCCATGAATAAAGAGCTAGATGTCTGTCTCCAAGACCTGTCACCCAGGTAAAGGATGCTTCAGTCCCCCTGTGTGTGATAAAACCTCAGACCTGACAGTGAGTGGAACATTTGAAGGCAGAGTTGTCTTGAAAACCTGGGCCTCGGGCTCACCACTCCTTAGTCCTTGCAGGATGTCACTGCCCAGGAATTGGTAACAAAACAGGAATGGAAACCTAAAGTCATTGGTTTGACTTCCTGAAAACATGCAAGTTCTACTCACTGCCAGTTGCTGCAGTAATTACCGCAAACACTTAAACCACACAAGTTTATTTTATTATCTTGTACAGCTGTGGAGATCAGAATTCCAAATAGTCCTTATGGGGCTCAAATCAAGATGTTGCTAGAGCTGCATTCCTTCTGGAGGTTATTATAATCATTTCTTTATCTTTTCCAGCTTCTACAAGAGCCCAAATTACCTGGTTCATGGCCATTTTACTTCAACTTCTGTTCCTGTTGCCTCATCTTCTGTCTCTCGTCTTTCTTTATTCACGTATAAGGGGCCTTTGATTAGATTGGATCCATCTGATAATGCCAATTAATAGCACATCCTCAATGTACCACATATAACACAATTTTGTCATATAAAGTAACAGATTCACAGATTCCATAGGGGAGGGCTTGTATGTCAAGGTGGGGATAGGGAGAAGATTTATCATTTTGCCTATCACAAAAGACAAAGGGAAAGTCTGCCTTTATTCCTTCCTTCTTATGGCCCTGACCTGCCTGGTATTGCTAAGATTGAACTAGTACCTAGAATTACCCTTCCTCCTCGCCCTTCCTCTCCTTTCTCTTCTAGATACAGATTTTATTAAAGCTGAGACCACCACTTCCCATTACCACCAACACCCCTTTTACTGGTTCAGGCACTGATCCAGAGCCACATCTTCATTGCTGTGGTGCTCATCAGTGTTGCCCACCAACTGATTTCTTTCCACCACTATTCTGGCACATGGCAGAAGCACAACCCATGCATGTCTCCTTTGCAGGTGGCAACCTTCATGGGATTAGTTCCAGGCAATGATTTATAGATGACCCTAGAGTGAACATTCTTGGATGTCATGAGACCTTCTAGTACCTTCTCTTTTTCCTCTGCTGCAATGCCCAGCAATATTCAAGATGGAGGGACTTGGAAGTAGCATATAGAATACGCAGAAAATAAACATTGCTGCCACAGCTATTTCCCATTGTTTGTTACTGCAACATATAACCAAACTTTTCCTGATGAATGCATTAAGCAAGAGTTAAAAGAAGGTCAAAGAGGAGAAGAACAACCCACACACCTGTTTCTAAGCCTCTGATGAGCTTGTCTATTAAAAGTACTTCCTGGTTGGAATGTATCTTTTGCAAGAATGTAGAGCCTTTATTTTCTGAAGTACATGTGATGTTACACCCAAATACTTACCCTTAACCACACATAGTTGACTGTATTGGCCAGACGAGGAAAGGTCTGCTGACTGGGGTGTGGGGAGAGTGCAGGGTGGTGTTGGGGGCAACAGTCAGTCTTTTCATGCCTTGTGCTAAGCTCCAGATGAGCTTTCGAGAAACCATGGCAATGAAAGTAGTCACAGAAATGGGAGAATTGGAGAATTTGATGAAAGCCACGGTAGCAAGGGAATCATACAGCTCTGCTGAGGAGAGAAAGGGGTCTCCCTTCTAGAAGTTGTGCCTGGATATCCAGGCACAACACTGTGCCAACAATGATGCCAACAGTCCTCTCCAAGGCTTCGAGTATCACCATATTTCGATGCCCTCGCTCACCTTGCTTCTCTCCCCTCAGCTCTTCTGGAACGCTTGGGGTTGTGATTAAGGTATAGCCCCCACCACTTAGAGATGAAACTCCAGCCAGCAACAGGGGTGCAGCAGGGGAGTTGGATGTGTGCAGATTAAAATTGAATCTTTAAACGCAGGCTTCACAGACATGTTATTGTAACCTGGGGTAAGCATTCCTGGAGTTTCTTTATTAACCACAGTTAGAGCCTCCAGTCTGTCAGCTGTTGTCAGTGGCATGCACTCCTGTGGGCCAGTCTCAAAACCCATCATCCCAAGACAAGCAGCGTTTCTATGGAAACCTGCATTCTGTGACCCAAATACCCCAGGTTAATGTTCTGCGATTTTATCTAACTCAACGTGTGGACCAGTGGAGGATGGTTCATTGTAGATTTTGAAAAATGGGGTTCTTTTTAAAATTCATGCATTGTATCCACATTAGCCATTCCTGTCAACAAGAATTAGAAAGGACCCTCTAGTCTAAGCATCTGTGTTTAGACAGAAACTTCCTTTATGGCAGGATTAGTCAAGACTGAGATGGAAATTCTTCTCCAGCCATTGTTCATTTGCTTTCCTTTTTATTTCTTGAAACCCTGCAGGGCGAGCCCTGCTGAGACTTACTGAAAAAAAGCTTGAGAGAATGGGGATCACCCAGGAGAACCTCCGGCAGCACATCTTACAACAGGTGCTCCAGCTGAAGGTGCGAGAAGAAGTCAGAAACCTGCAGTTACTCACACAAGGTATCCTGGTGCTTCCTGGGGTGGGTGGAGGGGGAATAAGAGGAAAGAAACCCTGATCTCATGACAAAGGGGATCTTCAGGGGAAGCTGTTAGTATTTTTTGGCAAAATTTCTTTCATTATAAAAAAAGGGTATTCAGGCTTACAGGCCATGATCTTTCCAAAATTTCTCATTTGGCAGATTACCGGGGTGGGGGGGGGCAGGGAGGAGCGGGGAGGCACAAAGAAATAATGGATGAACAAACAGATTTTATGACCTTAACTTTAAGGTCATAAAATGTTGTACTGCACAACCCTCTAGAGTATCACATTGATCCGAACACAATAGCACCCCCTAGAGTTGCACATACCCAGGCTATCTTACTATCTTAGTGACTGCCAATTCTAAGGGGGCTTGAGAACTTGAGTGATTGCATAGTTCCTAGGGCTAATGATTTAATTGAATTTTTTGTTGTTTTGTTTTATTTTAACTAATGAGAGAGGGAAAAAATTTTAAGGTCTATTTTTGTGTATGTATGTGTGCGTATGTGTGTTTATTCCCTCAGTTGTGAGAACCTTATTTGGTGCCTTAACAATTGAATCAGTCTTTAATTCAGATTGTAGGAATTTAGCATTGGAATATCAAGAAAATATAGTTTAAGACAGGATTATTAATAACTTCGATACATTGAGGACGTTTAGGGAACACTGTATTTGTATGTAAAAGAATAAATCCGGAATTTGAAGAAAATCTTAGTTGGCCTATAGGTGATTTGGCCTATAGGTATCTATATTTGATTTGGATATTTTCAACCTCCATTGCTATAATGCTTTGTTTGCTTTGTTTTAATGTCCATTGTACATTGTTTTAAATGACAGCATGATAAAATATGTATCCGAAGGACTTGGGTGTTGTAATGCATGTATACTGAAATGGGAGAAATCTGTGTTGGCCAACTTTTGTTACCGTGTTTAGATGAAGTCAGTAGTAAGTAGTCAGTTTGCCTAAAGGAGGTAATATGTTACTTGGAAGATGATGTTTCTGGAAGAGTAAATATAGACCTTTAGTGATAGGAAATGGTAGAGTTTATTTGATATACATTATTTGCAATTTGTCTCCGGAAACTTCCAATGGTAAATTTAGAGGCACGGGTGCACCAAGTGATTTATATTTGAATCTGCCATTCTTATACATTTTTAAGTTTCTTTTAAGAAGTGAATAAAGATTCAAAGATTTATCAGAGGAAAGTCCATCTCAGTAGTAATTAGAAAGCTGAATGATTAGAAACAACCTAGAGCTCCTACAGTTTGAAAAGAAAAAAATATTTCTGCTTTAATTCATGAAATACAGGAGAATGCAGTCATTAAAATCACATTTTAAAAAAAATATATGACAACATGTGAAAGTACTCAAGAAGTAATGGGAAATGTGGTTTAAAAAAAGGTCATGTATGAAAGTCTATTTACAAGTGCAAGTTTATAAAATAGGAAAACATTGTTATATGTACTTATAAGAAGGACTACAAATGAATATGTCAATATTTGATAATTGTTCTTTGGGGATGGCAGGGTTGTGAGTAATTTGAGTTGTTTTATAATTTTCCATATTTTCCAAATTTTCTAGGATAAACCTGTATTACAGTTATAATAAGAAAATGTCCATTTTTTATGCTTCAACCACAGGACTAGTTCTACCAGTTTCTATTTAGAGTCTGAGGTTTCCTGAGCTCTTTTATTTTCCTTCTGTGGTGATGTATAGAATAAGACCTAAACTCACCACATGTGCCTTAAGACTTTTCTTTTCCTCTGCTACTGTCAGCCTGCAGTGTGTTTGCTTTGCAAAAATCATTTTATACATCTTTCATTGCCCTAGATGCATAATATATAAGATTTTTTTCTGAGATAGTACTCAAGTCTATTAAGCTAAATATATGTTTGTGTTCTGGGAAGGTAATGCCAAGTTCAGCCTTTTCAATACAGTTGTTGTCACTTTCTTTAGCTTTGAAAAGCTGTGCATTTTGAATTCTTCCTATTTCCTTTAGAAGAGATCACATTCTTTCATTTTTTGATATTTTTTTCTGTACTTGGAGTGCCTTTTTTATTGCCTGTTCTTTACAAGTTGATGTTCAGACCCATTATATGTTGGGCAATCTTTAGAAAATCCATAGTTTTATTAAAATGATGGTTTCTTTAGGAAAAAATGGCATGTTGTTTTTCTTGACTGATTATAGAAGTTCTGAAAAACAGCTGGAGTAGTCTTAGGTTATTTTGGGCCTAAGTTTACTATAATAAGAATTGCTATAGTAGAATTGGCATTCTATTCATCCTAAGTCAGCTGGCTGGAATTTTATATGTACACACACACACACACACACACACACACACACACACACACACCACATAAATTCACCATTAGAGTGACATGTGATTCATTGGTGAGGATTTGACCCCTCATTGCTTCAAAAATTAATCAGTAGAAATTACATGCAGAAGGAGTAAAAACAAAGGTTTGAAAATGTTGGTTTTTAAAAATCCCAGAACTTTCCTCCTAAAAAATGTAGTTCACATTGCAACTTTGATGTAAGACAATTAACTCTTTGATTTTAACAAATATTTACAACAAATACATTGAAATGAACGTTATTGCCTTCAAAGTAGCCACTTTTTGAGCAAAGGGGTTTATTTCAAAAAAATGATTGCATGTTTGATGACTTTCCATCTTGCCTTTGAAGGAGATTTTGAAACATAAGCAGTTTTAACTTTGAAAAGCAGAAAGTTAGGGAGCATCTATGTGTCTATCTTTAGGAAAGTGGCAAAATCTATTATGTTCCACCAGGCAGGGGAGTGCTCTGAAGCTATGGACAGAAGACACTAATATGGAAATGTGGAAGGGTCTTGGAGATGCCATAAGGAGTCAGTGAGGCAAGGAGCAGCATGAGGCATTGGATGCTGCATACTACATTTGCGAATGATAAAGGGAGAAATAATAACATCCATTCCCATGTGCTTTGTTTTTATTAGGAAAAACCCAATGGTGCACAAGAAGCTAACAGACATTGCACTGTGGGATAGGAAAGAGGTAGATGGAGAGAGAATGAATACTTTCTATGGGATCTTTTAAAAGAATAAAAACTTTAAGAAGAAACTTGGAGAAAGAATGAGTTTTAGTGTCAGACAGGCTAGAATTTTAAATCTTGGTCCCAGAACTGCTCAATTGCTGGACTATATCAGAGAAGTGACTTGATTGCTCTGTGCTCCAGTTTCCCAATCTCTGAAAGAGAGATCAGCTTATCTACTCAAATCGTAGGGATGTAGTGATAATTAAATGAATTGAAAGATAGAAATCACCCAGTACCATGTGATAGTAAGTAAAGAATATAGTTTGCTATCAGTAATGGAAGTCACAAATTTAAATCAACCTCATTAATTTAAAGCAAAATCTTGCTTTTAATGTTGTTCTCAAGATATAAATCATGTACCATACAATTTAACTTAAAGATAAACAATTCAGTGATTTCTAGTAATCATAGATTCTGCAACCATTACCACAATTAATTTTACACCCAAAAGAAAGCCAATACCCATTAGCAGTCAGTCCACATTTCCTCCCAGTTCCCCAGCCACCAGCCCTTGGAAACAGCAAATCTACTTTGGTCTATTTGCCAATTCTGGACATTTCCTATTAATAGATTTATGCAATATGTGGTCTTTGCAATGGACTTCTTTCGATTAAATTATATTTTTAAAGTTTACACGTATTTTAGACATGTGGCAGTGTTTCATTTCTATTTGTAGTGCCAAGTAATATTCTATTCTATGACTATACCACATTTCATGTATCTGTTTAACAGTTAATGGATATCTGAATTACTTCTTGAATTATTTGGATTATTTTGAAGATGGCTGCACAAGCGTTTGTGTTGGTCTCTATCTGCCATGAGTATATTTCTAGAAGTGGAACGGCTGAGTCATGTGATGATTTCTTGTGTAACCATTTGAGGAGCTGCCAGACTGTTTCGCAAAGCATCTGCACCCTTTTACACTCCCCCACCATTTTACATTCCCTTGAGGAATTTGAGGGTTCCAACTTCTCCATGTCCTTGCTGAATACTGGGTATCCTCTGTCTGTGGTTACACCCATTCCAAGATGCATGACTTGGCATCCCATTTGGGTTTTGACTTGCAGTTTGCATTTCCCTAATCATGTTGGTGAGCTCCTTGTTGTGTCCTTAGAGGTCATTTAATGGACATTCTTTAGAAATTCTGACCCTTCACTCATTTTTTTTAATAAGGTTGCTTTTTCCAAGTTTTAATTTTGACCCACCGTGTTATGCCATGCTTCGTCACCCACTTTATTTACAAGATCAATTATTTGACTGAGATTTCCAAAGGACCACCCCATCCTCAGAGGTGGCAGTCATGTTCCCACTGAAAATACTCCTCCCTTGCCAAAAGTGTGAAATAAATTCCAAAATAAAGCAAATGAACAATAGCAATTTTTCTCAAGGAAACAACTTTCTTTTGGAAGTAGAAATTGTACACACATCCAATCTGTAACGTCAGATTATAAGCAGACCTCTGTAGCGCACACACCCATCTGAAAGTTCATTCTTGTGTTTCTGGAGGAAATAAAAGAATAGATAATTAAGCCATACTTCTGACTTTTGATAGTCATTTTATAATCTGTCGAAAGCTTTTAACTTGACACTAGTCATGCCCACACAGTCAGCTGAGTCTCATCTTGGCAGTGGGGCGTGACGGTCACCTAGGGGCAAGGAGAGCTTTTCCTAACACACAGAGATCTTTGTTCTTCCATTACTCTTCTCCTTCTGACTGGTGACCAAAAGACAGAAACTTTAAGGCATTTGAAAAATGTGTATGTTGGCTACATAATAGTGTATCAGTTTATATTCACTGTTAGTGAGTCATGACATTTCCCAAAACCAGCCTAACACTTAACTTGGAAGTATCTTTCGCCAAAATCCTGGCCCCTGGCTTCCTGGGGTTTATTCACAGCAGCCCTGTAGCCACCTGACATTTGAACACAGTCAATGACTGATCCTGTTTTCATATTTTTCCCTTTGGTGCCTTTGACACTATTCCTTCCTCCATGCAGCCTTCTAGTCTTCTTTGTCCTGACCATGCGGAGGCTGGGACCTTCATCCCATGGGCTTCATAGCTGCACCTCCCTTCAAGAAACTGCCATGTCAGGGAGCCTGCAGTTGTTTCAGGAAATTCAGTACAGAGTTGGGAGCATCTTCTGCATTTTCCTTCTGCTTAATTCATGAGAGACACAGGAATGATACTGCAGGTTACACACAGCAGTGGTGCAAACTATTTTGGGATCCTTCAAATGAATCCATAATCAATGATATGAGAGGCATCTTTAGCTTTTTAAGGTGGCATAATATTTCTAGGAAGAATGATACCCCAGGGATACTGAAAGCTGTTTTTCATGTAGCTAATTATTATTAAATGTTTACTATACAAAGCACTGCCCTAATTGTCACATCAGCTCCTAACACATGATCAGCATCATTGTTAGCCCTAGTTTACATGTGGGGAAACTGAGGATAGAGAACTTAAGTAACAGATCCAAAGACAGGATACCAGTGAAAAGCATAGTGCAGCTCTGCATGATTCCATAGCAGACTCTTTGTAAGTTCAACTCTAAAATTCTGTCTTTCACCTTACAGTTGAGCCCTTCTGACTTGATTTATCCACCCTACTTCCTCCTTCCCTCTGGTAACCACTTATTAAGTCTTGTAATCTAAGGCTTTATTTTTGTGTTAAGTAGTCCATTTGTTTGCTTTCTTATGTACCACATATAAGTGAAATTGTGCAGACTTTATCCATTACACTTTACCACCTCTGACTTGTAAAGGGGGGAAGTAATTCCTATTTCATGCTTGTACTGTGGTCATTAGATGAGGCTGTATGGGAAAGCAGAGCATAGTTCACAGTGTAGTCTATGAAAGTGGCTTGGCAAACTTCTTTCTGACAAGGGCCAGTTAATAAGTATTTTAATATTTGTGGGTCAGACAGTTCTATTAGAAGTTCTCATCATGCAAAAGAACCACCATTTTTAACAAAATGGGTATAGTAGTACAATCAAACTGTATTTACGAACACAATTTCTGGGTCATAATTTGTGAAACTCTGCTTCAAAAAGTCATAAAGGTAATAAAATTTCAAAATCAAGGGCATTATTGTTTTATTCTTTACATCTTCCCTTTTGAATTGCAAGTATGTTCTACAACCTCTGGGACACTGTGGTATGGAGTCCTCTTTTGGGGAGTCCTTTTCTATGTCTTTCTTGGCTCCAGATACATTTATTGTCCAAAATATATAGCATCAGTGATGAGGGTTGGATAAATCCAGACAGTAGGAAGCAATGTCCCAAGTGAAAGATTTAGGGAGATGAAGATAGTAAATGCCATCGTCTTCAAATAGCTTTTTAATTAATGCTTCCAAAATGAGAAAAAGAAGAATGTAATGGTTTACTAGGCCAGTTATAGCTCACTCAAGATTAGTGTTTCCCTCAGGATTTTTCCCACATTGTCCAAATATATGTGTCACATTTTAGTTGAGAACTGCACAACCAGATGGACTTTCTGAAACTCCATCTTTTGCAGTGACACACACTGGAAAACACTAATTTCTAATTCAATAAGACTTTTCAGAACCATGTGTACAGATTGGGTATTTTAGTCTGGTCACCCCCGCAATGATGCTTCTGCAACTGAAGTAGACCATCTGAATTGAAATAGGCCATCTGGTCCACCACCTTGCTTATGGAAGGAAGTCTTTGTAGAACACAGCAATCGACTCCTTGAGGAATTTTCCAAAATCGTTTTATAGATTTGGGCACCAAGACCAAAAGAAGATTAGAAAGTCATTCATAATTACAGATTTAGTTGGTAAAATAACTGAAATTTGATCCCATTTCTCCCCAGACCCCTACTCTTCTTTTCTTATTGTTTTTAATCATAGTATAATGTATATATAGTAAATGTACAGTAGACAGTTCAGCTAATATTGACATATACCTACAGTTGTGTAACTACCACCACTGTCAAGATATAAAATATCTTAACTCTAGACTGTATTCTCTGTGCTTGCCCTTTGTCACCAACTCCTCTCGATACCCCAAACTCTGGCAGCCACTGCTGTGTTCTATCCGTTGAGTTTTGACTTTTTAGGCAGCCACATAAGTGAAATCAGAGACTGGCTTCTTTTATTTGTGAAAATGAATCAAGACTTTTTGAAACTTTAGTATGTATCATATTCATTTTCATTGCATCGTGTTCCTTGGGATGGATACCACAGGTTGCTTGTCCTTCCCAGCTGAGGGATCTCTGAGTTGTTTCATGTTTTTGCAAATACTAATAAAGCTACTGTAAGCTACTGTCCACATACAGGTTTGGGTATAAATACCAGTTTTTATTTCACTGAGTAAGTATCTAGAATTAGGATTTCTGGGTTGTATCATAAATATATGTTTCATTTCATAAGAAACTGCCAGGTCAGAATTCTTAAAATAAAAAAAGCAGAATAACCATTTTAAAAAGTAGCTATAGTATGTATAAAAATATTAGAGATTTTTCTGAAAATCATCCCATCTTTGTAGAAGCCCTACCTATCATTTCTTTGAGCCACTACCAGTTTAAGAGGTTCTTGCTTTTCTGAAAATTTCCAGTAAATGATCTCTGAGTAAGTTCAGGTCAGATATGTTTGCAGTTCATTCATTTATTTGATTATAAAATTGTCATTGAGAAATGCTTCTTTTGTCCCTCTTCTGAGGAGAAACTATAATATTTCCAGCTCCAGGGAAAGAAAATATGAGCCAATCAGATTCCCTTTTATGCATATGTGATGAAGTGTATCTCATGGCCACTTCTATTAGCTCTCAAATTACATTATCTGGAATGCCAGCCTCCTCCATGTCTTTTATTTAGCTGTGCCACTGGTGTTACAGATCTGGTGTTCACATATCTCTTCCCTTCATATAGCTCTTCTGCCTTATCATTGGATAACACTGGGCTTTTCCTCCTGGGTGCTCATATATTTTCCTCAGCACGCGAATGGCTCTCCTCTACTCTTTCTAATGCCTCCCTTTCTGGCTGGTGGCAAGTTGCCTTCCTCCCTGGGAATGTGTCCTAACTCTTGTCCTTTCACTTGTTCTCTAGAGAGCAGAGATGGGCTCCCATTGTTCTATCCGTCCCCTACTTCATAGTGACTCTCAAATATATCATAGACATCTCTGAAACTTCAGATCCTCTTTTTGATCTCCCTAAAAGATGTGAACTTCTGAATATACCAGTGACATCTCAAATGTGAAATACCTAAAATTAACCTCATTCCCTCTCCCCGTCTCCCGAGTCTGTTCATCCCTGTGTGTTTCTTTTCAAGGTGAATAATGCTATCACCCCCTCATCTAGCATAGATGCTCAGTGTCATCTACAACTCCTTTGCTCATAGACACATGAAATCAGTGCCCAGATCCTCTGAACTCTGCTTTGAAGTAGGTTTCCAATCTTTCTATGCCTCATGATCAGCTTTACTCCTGTGTAATTCATCCCTCTTTAGCACCTTCCAAGGCCATTACAACAACTTACTAGTTACTCTTTGATCTCTAGTCTAGTCCTGTCCCATTCATTTTACTTTAATTAACTTCCTACTTCTCTTGCCAGAATTAATTTAAATAGATTTCTAGTGATATTATTTTCTTCCTTAAATCATTTGATGACTCCAAATTGTCTACAGACCTTGTCTTAGCATCCCAAAGAAAGCCATCCTACCTATTAATGCTGGCCAAGTTACTTGTCAGAGATTAAGATTCCTCATTTGTGAAATGGAGAGAAGATCTATTTCCAGGGTTATTATGATTATGATATAATAAAACTCATGAAAATTACCTAACCTTGATAAGGGATCACCTCTTCTGAGAAAGCTTACCTTGTCTCTCAGGCCAAACTAATCATGGCTTCCTCTACATTATAAGCACTTTGCTCATACTAGTAATGGCTTATTACACAGCATTCACTTTCTTCCATGCAGTAAGCTCCGGTCTCTGTGGTTGGTATCATGGATAAAATAGGAACAACTGAGCTGGCAGTGAGGCTAGGATACATGTGGCATTATAGAGATGTATAGAGATGGCACAGAACTGAAATTTCACTTCTTTTAGAGAAATGGGATAAAGAAATACTTCCCACAGTTCTAATGCATGAGTCAGATATCAAAGTCCAGATGGACAGAGCTGGCATTAGGTAGAAGGCAGAATCATCCAGAGATGTAGTGGCATGGTGATCATTTCCCCGGAGACCATTGATGACCTCTGTTGTATTCTGATTTTGCTTTGCTCTCCTACCTCTTGCTGTCATACCCAGCAGAGTGGATCCTTTGTTTATTTATGCTCATGTAAATTTGATTATTACTCTTTTCTCTTATTGGCTAACTATTTCATTTTGAACTTAACTTTCTCAAAGCAGTGACTGCAGCATCAATTTTTTATGAATTCATAATAAAAAAACCAGAGTAATAACTGTCATTTTTGCATCATCCATAAGCAAAACTTGTCCAGAGTCTCTTTCATTCCATTGTGGTCTTTTCTTTAATAATAACTGTATATATATATTTTTTACATCATTACATTCCTCAGGGTTCTGCCACCACCATATCACCCATGGATTGTTTGTTTTCCCTATATCTCATCTATAAGTGAGGCCATCTGGTTTCTTTTTCTTTCTGACTTATTTCTGCTAATATTATTCTTTCTAGGTCCATCCATGTTATCATAAATGCTTCAAATTTGTCATTTTCCTTGATGAATAATATTCCATTGTGTAAATATTCCACATCTTTTTCATCTGTTTATCTTTTGGAGGACATTTCAGTTGTTTTCAATATCCTGGCAATTGTAAAAAGTGCAGCAATAAACATCCAAGTAAGTACAGGTGTCCTTTTGCATTAGTGTTTTGGTCTCCTTTGGGTAGATTCCCAGAGGAGGGATTGCTGGGTCAAATGGGAGATTCCATTTTCATTAGTTTGAGAGTCCACTACACAGCTTTTCATTGTGGCTGGGCCAGTTTGCATTCCCACCAGCAGTATGAGAGTGTTCCTTTCTCTCTATGCCAGTACTTGTCATTGCCCACTTTTTTTGATATAGGCTTTTCTTACTGATAAAAGATGGTATCTCGTTGTGATTTTGATTTGCATTTCCCCGATTATTAGAGGTGTTGAGCATTTTCTTTATGTGCCTTTTGGTCATTTATATTTCATTTTGGAGAAATGTCTTTTTAACTCTTCTCTCCACTTTTTGATTGGGCCTTTTGCTGTGTTTTTGTTAAGCTGTGTGAGTTCTTTGTGGATCTTTGTTATTAGACCTTTATCGCATGTGTGAAAAATTTCCCATTCAGTCAGGTGTCTTTTTGTTTCGGTTATTGTCTCTTTTGCTGTCCAAAGATTTTCAGTATCATGTAATCCCAGCAGTTTGTTTTTCTTCTTTTTTTTTTTTTTTTTTTTTTA
>PVHY01017962.1:0-30218 GCA_004024945.1 Uropsilus gracilis
GGAGGCGGAGGAGCCCGGAATTGGGCCACTGGAGGCGCCGGAAACGGGGGTCAGGGAGGCCCGCAGGGGTCCGAGCTGCCCGCGCCCCCGGAGGCCGAGAAGGGGCCCGCAGCCCGCCGGCCAGGGCCAGGAGCGCGGGGGGCTGGCCTCGAGGTCCAGCAGTCGCTTGGGAGCGAAGCCCCCCGGGGCGGCAGGGAAAGTGACTTGGGGCGAGTGACCTTGTGGGGGGGGGCGGATGCAGGGGGGCGTGTTTGACCCGCGGCTTCCCCATCCCCACCCCTGCACCATCTGGCTTCCACAACTTCTCTCCCTCACTTGTGGCTCCTTCCAGGGCTGGGCCAGAGAGGGGGAGGAGAGACGTCCGCCGTCCACCTCGCCTTAACTCTGTCTTGGGCCTTTGATGCTCTTTGGGCTGTGGATGGTCGCGGCTTGTCCCTGCAGCCCCTCTCCAGCGAAGCCAAGACCCCACACTCGAGCGGGAGGTGCCTGGAGGCGCTTTTTTTAGCGCTGGGGCTCCTGGCGCAGGTACCTGGGCAGGCTGGCTGGCGTTGACGTGGTGGACGCCTCGCCCCTGGAGCTGTCCAGCAATTACCTGATTGCGTTGGGGACGCGGGAGGATCTCCTTGGTTAGGGGAACCGTTGCCTGGGGCCTGCTGTGCTGCGGCTGGTGCAACCTTCTGGCCTTGATGTGGGGAGGAAGGTCTGGGTTTTCAGGGCGTGTTCACCTGTAGCCCTCTGATGCGGGTGAAAAAAATGCCATCCTGTACGTTGCCGTTTTTCCATTTTCCTGCTGGCTTTAACCCCCTCTTCCCAACCCTGTGTGGCCTGTGGAACATTCTGATACTCTTCTTTGGGGGGGAAATGTGGTCACCCCTGTAGGGTTAAAACACTGCCCTCGCAGCTGCTTGTGCGTTTCACCGGGCCGTTTCACCCTTGCAAGTTGTAACTGCTTTGTCATAATCAGAAGTCAAGTTGGTAGTAAACTTTAGAACAGTATTTGGGGGGGGGAGACGAGAAGAGGGGTTGCGGGAAGTCTTGGATGTCCAAATGAGATTGTTGGAATGGAAGCTGACCTGCAGCACTCTCTTCAAAAAGCTGGAGGTGTTACAGCCTTTGCCTGCTGCTGATAATCACTGATTGTCTCCGGTAAATGTATAACAGCATCTTTTATAGCCTGTGTGCCGTTCCCCGTTTCTATTCCTAATGGAGCCTCTAAGAATGTAAGCTGCTCAAGTATTAGAAATCTATGGCTCAGATTTTTATTTTTCCCTTAAAAGTTGTTGTTACCAGCCAGGCATGGTGGCGCATGCCTATAAGCGGCAGCTTAGGAAGCCGGCCTGCTGGGGCCAGGGATTGCAGTTCGAGTCCCGCCGGGGGCGTGTAGAGAGATCTAGTTCCAAAAAAATATTAGCTGGGCGTGGTGGCATGCGGCTGTAATCCCAGCTACCTGGGAAGCTGAGGCTGGGGATCGCTTGAGTCTGTGGTACCCCGGGCAACGTGAACCTGTGGTTCCACAGGCAAAAATAGCAAGACCTAGTCCAAAAAAAAAAAAATGTTACTTAACATGTTTGCTACAAAAGTACAGACTATGGAGAACTGAGACTGTAGAAGCCATGTGGCTTGGAACTAACACAGAGCTGGAAACATAGAAGGGTCTTTTTATGGCTCTTCCACAAAGCAGAAAGGGAAAGTTTGAGCCTCTCACCTTGACTCTTGCTTTTTGAACCTTTTTAGAAAGAGGCTAGGGGACAAATAGGGAAAGACAGAACTTGCATGAACCCTCTAGAAGGGAAGGTGACTATTTCAATGGTGATGCCAAGATGCAGGTTTTCAGGGAGAGTTTCCTCTAAAGCTGATCAACTCTCAGGGGAGGCAGCCATATTCAAAAGTCAGCACAGCAGCAGTGGTGTGTTTGTCCTCTAGCAGTCTTTACTGGCATGAAGATTGAGAGAAGTAAGGGAAGTTAATTAAGTTAAATTAATATTTTTACTAAGAAACCACCTGTCCACCTTCTGTTGGGTAAATTGTTTTTCTGAACTTTCAGACTGTTTAAGAAGAGAGTTTCCCCCCTTTTTTTAAGTCATAAATGATTTAGAGGTGTAGGAAACACCTCTTCATGAAAAGAGGTTTTACTCCAAAAAGAAAGTGCTATCATTAGCCAGGCATGGTGGCACGCACCTGTAGTCCAAGCGCTGGGTGGCAAGAGGCCTGCGATCACTTGAGTTCACAGGTTCGAGACTACCCTAGGCAACATAGTGAGACCTGGTCTCGAAAAAGCAGCTGGGTACCGTGGTGCATGCCTGTAATCCCAGCTACCTGGGAGGCTGAGGCCGGGGATCGCTTGAGGCTGTGGGATCCCAGGCAACATAGTGAGACCTAGTCTCAAAAAAAAAAAAAAGTGCTGTCACATTCTCCCACCAACAGCACTGGCACTTCTCATTTCCAAATGAACTGCCTTAGTCTCTTTTGCCAAGTTGCACAACAAGTGATTGTTGTTTGAATTGGTGGTTCCCTGGTTCTCTGCATCCCTGGAGGTGTAGCACGGCTAGAGAGACTGGACTGTAGAACCCTATGCCTGTGTCGGAAGCCCAGCCCCCACTCCCGGTTGTACCTACCCGAGCAGCTTCTTCAACCTCTACCTCCATCTTTTCCTCTGTGGATGGAAATAAAAATAGTTCCTACCTCACAGGGCTGGTGGGAGATTAAAGGAGTTGATATCTAAAGCACTGAGAAGAGTGCCCAGTGCCCGGTGCCTGGTGAGCCGTGAGTGCCAGCTGCTGCTGCTGCAGTTAGAGAATGCCCCAAATCCACGTTTGACCCGTGCTGCTTCTTCTGTGAATGACTTGTCAGTTTTTTGCCCACTCTTCCATTGAATGACTTATTTCTTGGTGCTTTATTAGGTGTTCTTTACCTCAATATTACTCCTTTCCCTATGATGTGTGTTGCAAATATTTTCTCTCAATGTGTCGCCTGTCTCCTCCTTGTTGAGCAGAAATTTGAAATTATCTTTTCATATTCATCAAATATTTTCCATGTGATTTTCGGCCTTGTGTGTCTTGTTTAAGAAAACTTTATCCCAAAATGAATTAAGTAACCGCCTGTGTCTTCTTCTGTTTTTAATGTATAGCTCTTTAATCCACTGGGAATATATTCACACACATGAGATGTAGCAGATCAAACTTCTCTTGCAGTTTTGGATGGCTGTTTGTCCCAGTATGTTTACCATGCAGGAAGTGCATCTTTTCCCCACTGTTCTTACATGACACCTTTGTCATATACTACATTTCTGGAAGACTTTGTTTTATTGATCCATTTGGCTCTTCCTGGCTCTTCTCTACACATTGGTTTAATTATAGTTCTATATACAATCTAGTATAATTTGCAGTAGGACTGACAGGTCATGAACCAACTATATATGTTTAAAGTCATATTATAAAATCCCAATTAATATGTGTGACTCTTCTATACACATAAAACCTTGTCGTATGCTTATAGTCGATACTCTGTTAGTATGAATGACATACTTCATAAGTCAGGAATATTCTTTGTGTCTGAGAAAAGTCAGTTGTTTCAGAACTGAAGTATTTGTAAGACTTCTTATATCACCTCTGCCCTACCCCCTTTCATATACGTATACATTCAGTTCACATATACTTGCATTTCTTTCTTGTTTGTTAAAAGCCAAACACTTCCTACTTGTAAATTTTAAAATGAATGAAATATGACTTGGGGGGGAAAGCATATTTCTCCTGAAAAGGTTTCTAATTTGAGAGTTTTAAGTAGCCAATATGTAGACTGTGTATGTGAAATATTCCCCATTTCACTCATGTAACAAAGGTCTGCTGGATGACTTGTGTGGGACACTGTGCACTTGAAATATACAGAAATGAATGAGTCATGGTCCATTCTTTCCAGAAGCTTAACCATATTTACACCTGTTGAGAAGGGATATCTGCAAAAGTAATGCATTTTGAAAGATGTTTAATTTTTCTATTATAAATTCCAGGCACCAAGAAATGACCTTTGTTAATTTTTCAGATAGAGTTTTGTAATATAGCTGATACTTAATGTATTCGTTTTTATCAAAATGAAATCAGAATCATAAACTTTATGACTTTTTGTACTTAATAATAAATTTACCAAGTTTGTCATTTCTAAACATAGCTACAGTTGGCCCTGAACAGGGTTGGAACTATACAGACCCATTTATACATGAATTTTCTCATAAACCGATGACAGACTTCCCATTTTGATAAATACAGTACAGTGCTGTAAATCTCCGTTCTCTTTTGAGTTCCATAATACTGTTTTATTTTCTCTAGTTTAATTATGAGAATATAGTCTATAATATGCAGAACATACAAGTCGTGCTACTTCACATGTGTGTGTCAGTGAGGCTTCCAGCAGGCTATTGATTTTTGGGAATCAAGAGTGAAGTGATTTTTCAGCTGCGCTGGAGTAGAAGGGTTGAGGGAGACGGGGACCCCAACCTCTGCATGGTTCAAGGACCAAGTGTACTTTCAGTGACATCGATTTGTCACCGTCTTCTTGTACTAATTTTCTAATATAGTCTATAATGCACTGTTCTGCCTATTTGAATTACTTTTTCCTCAACATAAGTATATAACTTTACTAGATTAATATCAAGAAACTGGCAGACTGCCATAAGAAAGGCTTATGTGTATATGATTTCACCATTTTTAGTCCATCTGGAATTTACTCGAAGATGTGAGGTACCTTTTTAAAGTTTAGCTGATTGCCCCCCTTTATTTATTTATTTATAGTCTAGATGTTAATAGAATATCCATAATATAAATGACAGCCTACAAATCAATAATGATAAATATTTAACGCAAAATGAACAGGGGGTATGAACAAACAGTTCAGAAGGAAAGTACAAACGACCGATGAATTGAGATATTTGACCTTATTAGTGCAGCAATTTGTCCTCCCAACTAACTGACAAAAATGAGAAGATTGATAGACTTCATGTCAGCGTCGGCAGCTAGTGGGGGAAAGGGCCGTTTCCTTTGTGGGCATGAGCGGGGCCTTTCTGGAGAGTAATTCTTAGCCACCAGAAGTCTCTGTGACGGGAGCACAGCCCCGAGCCATGTTTAAGAGCCAGGATGGACCATGGAGCACACTGAGCATCTCCACCTGCCCCAAGGTCCCCCACCATTGCCTCAGGAGTGATCCTGAGGGCAAAGGAAGACAGTGCCGGGAGCACAGTGCCTCGCCTGTGGAGAGTGATGAAGAGCCACTGTTATTGCCATTGCTGGCCTAACCGTTAAAACGGATGGCAGTTTAGAGAATGCCGAAAGGATGAGTTTGGCTCTGAAGGTCTCGAAAGCACTTCTCCTGTGTGTTTTGACCTTTCCCCTCCCCTCCCCAGGTCCTGGACCCCCAGCCTGGTCCTCATGCAGCTTGACTTCGACTCTGCCTCCTGTCAGAAGCAGTCGGCTGGTCAGCCTTACAGTTCTGTTCACGCAGATTTTCTCATTAGGAGTAACAAACTGTTGAGCTTTTCTTGAATGTCAGCATTGCCTAGTAGGTGCTTTGGCCTAGTATTAAAAATGAGTTTGAGGCCTGTTATTTCCTAAAGTACTGTTCTTGTCTCTCAGCCCAAGTTTGGGAAAGCAGCCAGAGCCTCCCCTGTGCGGCCACAAGCATCATCAGTCCCCCATTGTCTGGTCAGGGACTTCTTGTCCGCTGTGATTGGTGGTTTTCCACGATGCTCATGCCTGGACTCTGAGAAGTTGCTGACATTACACTGACTGGGTTTTTAGGCAGGCATTCCTGCTCTTGCATTTTTATGAGACATTCAGAGGATAATTAGATACTTAGAGTCTTCTTTGGGCCTTTGACATTTCTTTCCAGGATTGTGTATGTGGTTTAGAATAGAACATTCTAGTAACTTCTAGAGTTGTGGAGTGGAAACAGTTAAGACTCATGGAAAAGTACAGTTGTAGCATCATTGTATTTGACAGAGTTAGCAGTGGGCTGAGGTTTGGCAGTTCCAGGTTCTAAATAGGCTTGATGTCACTTTTGCCTCACAGGCTCTCTTGTCAGCACTCTGCATCCACAAATCCTGGAGGAGGAAGAGGAGGAGGAGGGGGAAGGAGGAGGGGAGGGAGGAGAAGGAGAGGAGGAGGAGAGGACCACCTGACCTCTGAATGTGTGGGCCTCTCCCTGTTCTTAGCATACTACAAAGGAAGCATGAGGGCCATCTCATGTAGTAATCTGATTGGAACAACTGCTGCTTGAATGTCACGACTCAAGTTGCCAAGGCTTTAAAAGAGCCATTCTCTTTTTGCTTCTGACCTGATAGTTTTGAAGCTGGGAAAGCAAGTATATTATCTGCAGCTCAAGAGCCATAAAGATTTAGTGGACTGGATTCAAGCAGCGCGCTCTCAATGGCGGAGAAGGCAGGAGTCTCGCCATGAGAACACCCCAAGGAACTTGCTGAGTCTGCGGCGACGGGCCCAGGCCAGCGTGGAGCTCGTCTAGAGCGGGGCAGCTGAATGTCCCAGACATTCGATTGGAAACGGAAGAGGTTTGACAGGAAGGCAGAAAGTGTTGGGCAAGGAACGTTCGCATAAACTTTTAGAAATTGGCTCCAAAGAGGGAGAATTAAGTTTGCTTGTGAACCGTCAGAGGAAGTATGGGAGTCTCAGCAGTAGTTGCAGAGTTCAGAGTTCAGCATGTCGAGCGATTAGAGTTACCTGAGAAAAACGCTTTTCCAGCAAGTCCTTTAAGCAGTGGTGCATGCCTGTCCATGAAGATTGTTGCAGAGGGCGGCGTGCTCGCGTCAGAGCCGAAGTTAGAGTGGGTGACTTCCAGAAGGACTCAAGTCCTTCTCCGACACTGTAATTCTTTGATTCGGTGACGACCTTTCTTCACCAACAAGGGCTCTTTTCAGCAGGCCCTTCAATTGAAAGCTGTGCTACACCTAAAACAGGCAGAACATCTTTTGTGACGATATAATTAAAGCATGATGCCATTTCCTCTTTGTTTTTCAGAAAACTCTTTTCTTAGCTACTGAGTATTGATGAAGTATCTTCTTCAGTGCATTGTGGAGCCACTGATTCAGAGTCACAGAGAGCAATTATTTCTCCTGAATCTAGCTAACGTCTAGGGGACTAAGCATAAATATCTCTAATATAAATAACACGATAAATATAGCCACAAGAAGAAAGGGGGCGGCCTAATGATATCTGCCATTGTTCCATTGCTATAATCTGTTTCAGTTTCCCTTTTAAGTATTCTAGATTTCATCGTAATAATGTTACTTAAAGGCCATTTAAGAAAATTCCTCCCCCCCCTCCTTTTTCAGTTGTTCAAAGCACTTTGATCCATTATTGCATTCCTACCATAACTCAATACACTGTTACCCCACTTCGCAGCGGGGGAGCTATCAGTCAGATAAAGTCAGATCCTTAATTTAAACCTCTAAACCTGTTCTGCACAGGATACCGTGATGCCTTTCTGGGGAATTTATTTCTTGATATTGAGTTTAAATTTTTTCCTCAGTGCTTAAGTCAGATTTATTTCGCGCTTGAAAATTGTTCCCGCTGTGGTCATGTCCCCTACATTCTCTATTCCTCCCTGACTCTCAGATGCGGAGGGCAAGGGCTAGCCTGGGACGAAGGAAGAATTTTCTAACTACTGGAGTTGCCCGTTTTCCAGGCGTCTTCCAGGCAGTCTTTAAGCCGCCGTATACTCTAAGGCTGCTGTGGCACAGCGCCTGAGCCGGCTGCTTACCCTGGACATGGGTTTCTCAGCCGTCCTGGAAGCGGGGAAGTCCACAGCTTCCGTCTAGCTGACTTGGCTCTTGGCGAAGGCCCAGAACCCTGGCATCTAGTTAGCCGCCTTCTCCCTGGATTCCTTGGCCGAGAGCAAGGGAGGGGCAAGTTGTGGGAGCCGCCAAGCTGTAGCAGGCGCAACACCACTGCCCGGGTGACGGCTCTATTCGGGAGGCATGGCTTGTGAGCAGGGCCCTGGTGACATCCTACTTACGGGACTAATCTAGTCCGATCCGTCTCACAGAGTACAAAGTGAGGCTGCGCTTGGTTACCCGGACACCTGGGCAGAGAGCGATGGCAGAGGCCGAGGCTCCGAGCTTGTGCCGCTCCCGGGCAGTGCTCTCAGGTGCTGGTCAGAGTGTGCGCGTGCCGGTCAGCTGCGGAGCCCAAGAGATGAAGGACAATGATGGGCCCGTTTCCATAGCCAAAGAACTGTATTAGGGAGAGAGAAAGCAGCAGCCCACTCGGAGCGCTTGAGCAGTGCCACGCAGTGCAGCGCCCGAGGCCTGGGGATGGGGATGGGTGCTGGAACTGTGCCGCGCAGTGTAGCACCGGGCCTGGGCTCTGGAGGAGGGTCTCGCAGAGCTGTGCCTGGGCATGGGCGCTGAAGGAGGGTCTCAGAGCTGTGCCGCACAGTGTAGCACCTGGGCCTGGGCCTGGGGATGGGCGCTGGAGGAGGGCCTCAGCTGCCATTCGCACAGGATGTGAACAGTTTCGTGTTAAAGCGCTGGGCAGTGACAGAGCAGAGGGTGGAGAGTAAGGGCCCGCCTGAGAGAAGGGAGCCGCCGAAGGAAGAGGGAATAAAAAGCTCGCGTCCAAAGCAAGTCTTGAAGCTGCTGGAATCTCGTTCAACACATTTTTGATGCTGCTGAGTGTCCCGTGAGACCTGGCTGGGCACGTCAGGTTTGTGAGAATAATTTTGAGACTAGCAGATCTCGAGGAAACAAATTAGCCTTTTCTTAATTTGCTGATCTGTAAGAAATGGATCATCTAGCCGGGCAAGGTGGCTCGTGCCTGTAAGCTTCAGCCTATGAAGCGGCCGGGGCTAGGGATTGTGGTTCGAGTCCCACCTGAGGCCTGTATTGAGACCTAGTTCCAAAAAAAGAGCTGGGCGTGGTGGTGCACGCCTGAAATCCCAGCTACCTGGGAAGCTGAGGCTGGGGATTGGTACCCCGGGCAACGAGAGCCTATGGTTCCACGGACAAAAATAGCGAGACCTAGTCGCGAGAGAGAGAGAGAGGAGAGAGAGAGAGAGAGCGCGCATCTGTGAGGAAATAAAGTCAGCAAAAATAAGTTACTCTTGGAGCCGGGCACAGTGGCACACGCCTGTAATCCCAGCACTGGGAGGCTGAGTCCAGGGATCACTTGAGTCCGCAGGTTTGGGACTAACCCAGGCAACATAGGGAGACTTAGTGCTCTAGAAAAATTTAAAAAAATAATAAGTTACTGTCAAGAAATCGGTCACCTAAGAAATCAGAGACTAGGGGTGTTGTTGAGTCAGTCAAGGGATTTTATTACTTAAACTGCCCAACGTGGCGTCCATCGCTCCGCATGTCCTAAACAGGGACAATGCTTGTCTGTCTGCCTCACAGAGCTGCTGTGCCATTTGAGTGTGATAATCCGTGCCAGCTCACGTTAACACCACAGCTCTCAACGTCCTGCATCTACTGTTCCATTGATCATACTTAGTTATTTATAGTTGCATTCAAGTTCGAGGTTGCTTTTCTCTTTTGCACATTTGTAGAGTTTCATTTTCCCCAGTGCCGGTAAAGCCAGAGTCTTGGTGATTCTTTATGACTCCAGCTGAATGTCTGAAGCCTCTTTCCACACCCTGCGAAGTAACTGTGGCTGTGGGGTTGACAGCAGAGTGCACCCCTGTGAGACGCACATGTGCCCCTTGAAACCCAGCGTCACCTTCTGTTTTACAGAGAGTTAAATGTGTAGCATTTTTAAAAATAATTCTAGAGTTAAAAGTGTAGCTGGGCATGGTGGCTCGTGCCTGTAAGCTTCAGCCTGTGAAGCGGCCGGGGCTAGGGATTGTGGTTCGAGTCCCGCCTGGGGCCCGTAGCGAGACCTAGTTCCAGTAGAATAGCTGGGCGTGGTGGCGTGCGCCTGTAATCCCAGCTACCTGGGAAGCTGAGGCTGGGGATTGCTTGAGTCCCCGGTAACGCAAGCCTGCGGTTCCACAGGTAAAAATAGCAAGACCTAGTCTCAAAAAAAAAGTGTAGCATTTTTTTAAACTAGGTAAAATTCAGGGATCTCTGAATGTGGATCTTGATAAAATTCAAATTTTAACTTAAATAACAACAGTGACTGGTCCTTTTGGAAACAGACCCTGGGGAAAGGGCCTTTCATCTCTTCTCGGGGCTGGCAGGGCTGGTGGTTCTGGGAAGCCAGTGGAAAGCCAAGGTAGTCACTAGGCGTGCTTTGCTCATGTCTCTGTCCGCTTGTTTCCGCCCAGTTTCAGGCACGTACGTGCACCTATCAGTGGAATAATAGGCCTTCTAGAAGAGAAAGGCCTGTCTGCCTTTCCTAGTGAGAAGACTGTGTTGTTTCAAGGACGATCTTTTTCTCATCACTAAGTGACTTGCCTCACCGCTTCCCAGGCCAGCCCGAGTTTTGATTGTCTGCTTTCCAGGTGCGGGGCCTCTGCCAGGGCCGGAGTCGCATTTCACAGGGATATCACCCTCGAGTCCAGCGCGGCGTGTCCTGTTTCAGGGACACCGAAACCTGGCTTCTCAGGGACCCGTTTCTGTTTTCTCACCTTGCCCCCCCATACATCAGGGGAACCCTTGGGAAATGGTCGTCAGGTGGAGAGAAATGTTTAAATTGTGAGTTAGAGGCCGGGCACGGTGGCACATGCCTGTAAACGGCAGCCTAGGAAGCCACAGCAGGAACCAGGGATCACAGTTCGAGTACTGCTGGGGCAACGTAGCGAGACCTAGTCCCAAAAAAATAGCTGGGCGGGGTGGTGCGCGCCTGTCATCCCAGCTACCCGGGAGGCTGAGGCCGGGGATCGCTTGAGTCCATGGTACCCCGGGCAACGTGAGCCTGCAGTTCCATGGGCAAAAATAGTGAGACCTGGTCTCTAAATAAATAGTGAGTTGCAGTTGGGTGGTCAGCATGTCCCGGGAGACCAGCGCGTGATCTGACCAGCCCCTGGCTGGGAAGCTCAGTGACGTGAAGTGACAGGTTTCACAGAGGTGATACTTAAGAACCAGCACAAATGGGGTCAAGAGCAGAAAATGCGTCCAGAGAGAGTGCGCGGGGGCGGGGGGGGGCCTCGAGGGGCAAGACCATCAACACAGAGCACTGCTGAAAGGTGGAACGGGAAGGAAAAGACCCAACCAGAAGCTAAGGACACAGCTGAGAGGGCACTCCCGCAGCGAGAATGCCAGCAGCACTCCCTCAGCAGGCACCCCCTCTTGTTCACTGCTGGTCCCTGCGTGGCTTCCACGCACCCCAGAGGACTGGAAAGTGCCTGTGAAGCTTCACCTCACGCTGCCTTGCCCTGTAGACATGAGCACCGTCATCATGAGCTTAGGCAGCCAGCCTGCCTGGACGGTCCGTGAACCCTGAAGGTTCCCGGGTTGCCAGGGCTAAGCCGCGTGCCCATGGATGACGTGCGGGGGCTCTGCCAGCTCATGGGTTCAGCTTAATGCAGAACAGGCTTTTAGATCCCAATACACTCTACCTGCTACTGCCCCGACTTGGCTCTTCTCCTGCGGGGGCGGGGGCGGGGGCAGGGGCTGGGTGGGTTTGTTGACTTGCTCTTTGGTTTTCTGCGGAGCTCCAAGTTTCCCCTTGTACCGTTGCTGGCCCGAGTGAGCCGCCGCCCTGGTCTGGGTCTAGACACTCTTCAGCGGGCTGGCTCCCATGCTCAGCCTGAAAGGGAATTCTAAGCAGCCCCTGACTCCTCACTGGTGCTCCGTTTGGGTCGAGACCTAGCTGAGTCCCATGTGAGCACTGAGAAGGGAAGGACATATCATGCAGGGCCAGTGGGAGGCGACTTGCTACCCTGGTGCCCAGCCCCTCTGATAGGTGGCCGCAGGGGTAAGCCTGTGGTCAGGTGCCCCCACAGGGATCAAATAGCTTCGCCTCGGGGTGTGTGGCCCCCAGTGGGCAAGGAGGAGCGCTCTGGAGGTGGAAGCAGCACAAAGAGCTTGAGGCGGCGTGGCTGGCGGGACTGCTCCCAGGACCGGGAGCTGGCCCAAGCGGGCGAAGGGCCTGGACTCAGCATCCTCCTTCCCCCAGTGAGCCTGATTCCCCACCCTGACCGGCTGCCCTCCTCCTGGCGAGCTGATGCCCTGTCCTTTCCCCATGTCCTCCCTAGCCCACTGCCTTCCTGTCTCACCCGCCTCTTGCTTTTTCAGCCCATTACTAACTGTGCGGCCCTTAAAAGAAATCAATTCCCCAGTCCTATTTGCAAGAGCCAGCCTTTTCATCTTCCTCAGAAATACAGATGTCCAGGATGGAAGGCGGTTTCCACTGGACACTCATGTGGGACTAAGCCGAGAGCGTGTCAGGAGCAGAGGTCTGGTCTTCCTTCCCGGGCAACGTGAAGCGGTCGCTGGTGAGGACCCAGAGTTACTTCTACCCGCTCCCAGGCCGGTATGTTTATAAAATAGAAAGTTACTGTGGAAATGCGTACTATGAACATCAGGTCTCGCTGTTTTTGCCCATATGGAACCGCAGGCTCACGTGGCCGGGGTGCCACAGACTCAAGCCATCCCCAGCCTCAGCGTCCCAGGTCGCTGGGATTACAGGCGCACACCACCACGCCCAGCTAATTTTTTGGAACTAGGTCACACTACGTTGCCCCAGCCGGGACTCGGACTGCCATCCCCAGTTCCTGCCGCAACTTCCTAGGCTGCCGCTTACAGGCACGCGCCGCCGTGCCCGGCCAGAAAGTCAAACCTTTTAGTGTTAGAATCAGCAAGCTGCCCTGCCGAATTGCCTTAGAAACGTTACCAATACTTTGCTGACCATAACCGGCGACGCATGTGGCACCATCTGTGGCCCACACGAGCACGGCAGCTGCAGGCTCTCTGAGCGCTGAGGCTGGAGGCGGCAAAGCTCCAGGCGGGGAGCGACCAAGTGAAATGCAGGGAGATGCACCACGCAGCTCCTTGGGGCACTGGGAAGTGGCTCTTGGGAAAGGAAGCCCTGCAGCCTCGTCACCCCCCACACACATGAGGCACTCTCTCCTCACTCCCTGACCAGCTTTCCTTGGGCTCCCTGGAGGCAGGTCTGTACGCGCTCTCAGCTGCACCGCTTTCTGAGAAATAGCAGCCTTGACCCTGCTGGATATATAAAACTGACTCAAAGTGTCTGAAAGGGGCCAGCCCAGCCCTGTGAGCTGGCGCTCCCGAGCGGGTCGGCGGCAGCCAGAGCTGATGTTCCCCGCCCAACGCCCTGGGCCCAGAGCCACTCCCGGAGTGTGGCGGAGCACGCTGCCGTGCCCGGGTTTCCCTGTGTCGTCGCTGTCAGCAAGCTCAGCGGGGCAAGGAACTTCGTGACACGCAAGCCTTCCTGGCGATGAAGGTGTTTCACATTTTCACAACATTGCCAATTCCTGGCTCCTAAAAGCGAGTCGCCAGGTCTTGAGTTACCTTCAAGTGTGAGGAATTCACGGTCTTCAGGGGGTAGAAGAGCGAGAGGCCGACTTCAGCATTCAAAGGCACAGCGACCTTTGGAGAAGAACATTACTTTGAGATACTGAGGGTCAAGAACTGTGTGTTTTGAACCGCCCGTGGTGTTGGCGAAGTGCTGGTCTGTTGAGAGCAACTGTTCTTATCCCTGCTCTGAGCTGTCTCCCAGCTCAGGGACGCAGCAGGTCAGCGGCGGACTTCGGTGGGCGCCGACTGAAAGAAATGGTGTGCCAGATCACTGCGCACCGTGGAAGCTTCGACTGTCCCGAGGGCCGCAAGCCCTAGGGAAACGGTGGGTGACGTCCCAGCATCATCCCACCGTGCGACGTCGCAGGTGTGGACCACAGGCCTTGCGGTGAGGTTCGTGGCCGCTCAGCAGCCACCATGGTGGTTCTCTCCCTCCCGCCCTCCTCCCGAACCGCAGGGGAGCGGCCGCTGCTCCACAGCCCTGGGTGCAGCGTCTTCCCAGAGCTTTGTTGCCACACTTGGAAGTTTGACGCTTCCTTCTCTTCCTCTACAACACATGTCCCAAGAGAACATTGTCAGGCAGGGCCAAAGGATCCCTTCGGGGTATGTTTGGGGGAGGGTCTTTTGCACCCTCTCATCAGTTCTTATCAGTTCCCTCAGCTCTTCTCCCTCTGGATGGCCTCACATTGTCCCGGGACCCCGAGTCTGGCTGAAGCCGCTCTTCCCTCGTGTGCCGTGTAGACAGACCTGTCTGGATGCTGGTGTTACTCGCTGGCGCCGAGTTCCTGAAATGGGTAGCCGGCTTCTGAGAGCACTCTTGTTTCACGGGGATGCGGGTGCTCCGTGAGGGAAGACTGAGTAATGGAAGCGAGAGGGCCGGTGCTTGGCGCGTGTGCTGCGTGTCGGCACGCACACGAGTCCTACGGCCTTGCCGCCTCTGACTCTGAGGGCCAGCTTTAAGCAGCGAAAGCAGCCACGTGAGCCTGGAGGTTCCATTGGCTTTTTCCCTGGCCTTCGGCTGCCTGCAGTAATCCGGATGAGCGGACTTTGAGGCAGCGGACTTTGAGAAGTGCCAGCTCCGCTCTGTCTGCACGGTAACCGGTAACCGGCCGGTATCTGCAGACTGACTTACAGCCCCTCTAGCCATGGCTAGGCTGCCGCAGCCCGTGGCTTCCCTTCGCCTGGGGAGATCGGTCGCGTTGAAACTCGGAACGGAGACAGATTGATTAAGTCTCCCAGTCGCCCAGCAACACCCCGTACCGCTTGCAAGTGTAACCCGTACCGCTTGCTTGCAAGTGTAAGAGACACCCAGGCCGCGGCTATTGCTGGATCAGCGGCCTTGACACCGTTGTGGCTTTCCATCGCTTCAGCAGCTTCTCCAAAACTGGCCTGACCTGGAAAACGGTGTCTCTGGTTACACCGCGTCCCCTTTGTAATCACATGCTTGAGCCACGTCCGGAGTCAGAGACCCCGTCAGTACTTGAGCTCCGCCCCAGGGAGTACACCAGCAGCAGGATCTCGGGCCTTCCCGCACGTGCTGCTGGTCCCACACCCTGAGCTCGCAGGCCTTTTCAGCCTCCGGTCCCCGTGGCGTCCAGTCGCTCCCTGGGTCAAAGTGGGCATGCGGGACCGTTGTGTCACGCCAGGTCGCAGAGAGCGGGCATGGCGATCAGGCGCTGGCATGGTGCTCACAACCCCGAATCAGATTCCTCCTCCAGACACCACGAGTGCCGCCTTCACAGGGTGGCGAGGAGTCGCTTTGATCAGGATAGAGCACTGAGCCCAAACCCGGCCTGCAGCGCGGCGGTGGCCCCGGGCAGGACGGAGGTCAGGGGTGAGGCTGTCCTCAGCGCTGTCCGGGCACAGTTTCCTGCCAGAGCCGCAGACCCGGGGCTGTGTGCAGGAGCCGCCTGGCTTCAGAGTTGGCCCCCCATGGGTGGAGTTGCGCCCTTGGCTTCGTCTGTCTGTGTCAGCGGGGATGTGCGGAGCTCGGACCCGTTGGACAAGGAGCGGCCCCCAGACTGTGCCAGTGCCCCAGGTCGTTTTGTGTGAGCCTCTCCCTGCTGCATTGTGTCTTCAAAATGACTTTGAAGGAATCACCTTCATGTCTGGTGATAACATGGGTGTTTGCATTATCCACTTGGTCGTTCGTCCCTGAAAACTGTGCTCATCGCTTCCCGTTTCCTTGGGGTGCCCAGGAGCGGGCGGGCTAGTTTCCTTGTCCTTTTTGTCGTTGTGCCTCTGGTGAAGTCTGCAAACTGGGAGGCGGGTGTTGCCCAGGACAGGCCTCGAAGCCCTGCGTGTGCGCTTCCTGCCGCGCTCCCTGCCGCGGAGAGAAGCGTCTGGGCAAACAGGCCGCTGTTTGTTGTTGGTTCCTAAAGCACTGCCAGGGGAGACAGACTCCTGGGGGCCCGCTGACGTCCCCAGGGAGCTGGTGGAAGATGGTTGCTAATAACCCAGCCCAACATCAGTTTATTAGCTGAACCGACTCGCGGACGTGTTTCTGGCAGGGAAACATGTTCTGTAGGTGCCCGGATGATGCGTGTGTGGCTCCCCCAGCACCCCAGCCCCGCCTTTGTCTTTTCCCCAGCAGCGTTTCGACCCCCGATCTTTCTCTCTCGCCCCCACCCCCCTTCGCGTGACCTCCTTGTGCACACGGAGTATGCACGCTGCAGTGATTTGCCACTGACAGAAAGTGTTCTTCCCAACTTCCAGGTCCCTGAAGCTTTTTAATTCCCAGCGTAGGTTCTTTGTTCCTGCGCCGCCGCCCTCCCTCCCGGCCGGGCGCACAGAATGCGAGCCTCACCAGCTATGGTTTCTTGTTTCCGTTCTTTCTCCATCTGTCCCGGAAGCCTCTAGGACGGTCCTTGGGCCCAGAAGCATCGGCATCTCCCAGGAGTGGTGAGAAATGCAGACGCACAGGCCCATCCACAGGAACATGGAATGATGGGCAGAATCTGCTGTCAATCGTCTCTGGCCGCAAAGGCCGGGGGGCAGGGCGGGGAGTGGGCTCAGCCCTGCTCTTCAGTGGCATCCCAAGGAGGACTCTTAGGACTCCTCCTGACCCCTGGCTTCCGTCCCCAGGGACTCTGGTTCAGTGGGTAGGGGTGGCCCAGACGCCAGGTTCTGAGACCACTCTCGTGCTTGACTTTTGTCATCTGCTCTAGAGCCTGAGACTGTCGCATGGATGTAAGTCAGCGCAAGGTCGACGCACCAAGAAATGAGAGTTAAGTTCCATTTACTGGAAGTACATGTGCTTAGGAAAAAGTTCGTATCTGTACACCAAGACATTAAATGGTAATCTTTGAGTTAAAGGATTATAGCGGTTTCCTTTATTAATTAATTAATTAATTAATTTAATTTTTGGCCTCTCTTTTCTAAACTCTCTGCAGTAGCCATGAATTCTTTCAGTGAAGAATCCTTTTTTGTTGTTGTTGTTGTTTTGTTGTTGTTGTTACTGTTTTTGAAACTAGGTCTCGCTATTTTTGCCCGTGAAACCACAGGCTCTCGTTGCCCGGGGTACCACTTACTCAAGCCATCCCCAGCCTCAGCTTCCCAGGGAGCTGGGATGACAGGCGCGCGCCACCACGCCCAGCTATTTTTTTGGAACTAGGTCTCACTATGGGCCCCAGGCGGGACTCGAACCACGATCCCTGACCCTGCCACTTCACAGGCTGAAGCTTACAGGCACGAGCCACCGTGCCCGGCCTTCGGTGAAGACTCCGAATATGCGTTTATATTTTAGCCAACGTGATGTTACCCATGTGTTTTAAGCTCCTTTTTCATGGGTTTCAAGTTTACCCTGCTTTTCTCACAGCAGTCTGGTACAAGGTTTCTTCAACCGCTGGAAGCCCTGTGCCTGGGTCTTGATGTGTGCATAGCCAAGGGCTCGCTGAGAGGCAGCTCAGCTCCTGGAAACCGGGGTCTAGAAGCTGATCCGGCCTGCAGAAGGGCAGGTGTTGGTGGACCTGCCCAACTGCGGTGGGGCCACATTAGTCTGTTCCTGAGGGTGTTTGCGCTGTCGTCAACTGAGTGCCAGATTTTTTTTTTTTTTCTTTTTCATTCTTAAACCTAACGCAGAGATCTTGACTCTTTGGTCCCGGGAGGTGCTGAACCCCAGGGAATTCTTAATGATGTTTGGATCGCAACCTGTGTTCCTCTTGGAGGGAATAATATTTTCAACTTCCTCTTCAATTCCCTCTCACTTTGGTTGGAACTGTGCTCCAGAACAACCAACCCCTGACTGCTTGAGCTTCCCTAAAGAGGTGCGTCACGGCGTGGAGAGCTGGAAAACCCTTGCAGCAGCATCTTGCAAACCTCAGTGCTGTGCGTCTGGCCAGGCTACCTTGTAATCAAGGGAAGTCAAGTGCTCCCTCCTTCCCAAGCCTTGGGAGTAAACACCAGCCCAGCAACTTCAGGAAAATGATCTGCCACTAAACTGTTCCTCCGTGCCCCGTCCTGTTATGTTGTAGTGGGAGGAACGGTTCTGCTAGTGGTTTCTCTGCAGTGAGAAGAAAGGAGATGCCTTTTGCAGTGGGAGAGGCTTTCTGAAGAGGCACCACAGCTGACTCCACAGGAGGAAAGCTTGACTTGCCATCTTTCTTCCGCATCCAGCCCTTTCTCTACCAGAATCTGTACGGAAAAGGCCCGGAAAGATGCAGCGTCTTCAGTTTCAGGGGAACGGGCTTACTGTCTCATTGCAGAACTGTAGTTCAGACTCGCAGACCTTTCAAGTGCAGCGTTTCTTCTGAGGGAAAAGAGTCCCAGGCTCTTCTGGAGCTCTGCCCGTGGGCCGCTGTCTGGCTGGGTGCGTGTGCCTTTGAAGGCTGCCTGGGCTGCCTTTGCGCCTTAACCTGAGATGGCGGCTATCGGCCATGGCTATCTTGTCTGGATATGTAAATGAGGAAGTGACACTGGGCTGTGGCCCGGTGTGAAAGGGGATAGGAGTGAGTGGGTATTCAGCTGTGGAGGCATGTTTTAGACACGATGCTTATCTTATCTCGCGAGACCTGATCACAGGCAAGCTGGAGATGGTACTCGGTACAAGCCCTGTCACAGATAGCCCTTCTCTCTTCCATGGTAGCTCTTCTTTGCCTGGTGGTTTCCCCTTCCTGGAGAACCCCAGAGAGCCTGCACAGGGATCATGTCTCATTAATCATAGCAGATCCTAGCCCTGGGTCTAACACTCAGAAATGTTCCATGAATGTGGGGCAGATGAAATACCCAGTTCAACATTGTTATGCTCTGGAACCCCTTGATCACATCCAAATCTGGGTTAGCTTGGCTTTCTGGGCAGTTACAGATGGACTGTTAAGTGATCAACAGCTGTAAAGTAAAGCTGTAAAGCTGGCCGTTCTAAAGGGGAAAATAGATGAATAATATCTGTGCAAACCTTTCATCTAAAATTATGTGAGGCCGGGCATGGTGGCGCATGCCTGTAAGCAGCAGTCTAGGAAGCCATGGCTGGAACCAGGGATCGTGGTTTGAGTCCCGCTTGGGGCAACGTAGTGAGACCTAGTTCCAAAAAAATAGCTGGGTGTGAAGCTGAAGCTGGGGATCACTTGAGTCCATGGTACCCTGGGCAATGTGAGCCTGCGGTTCCATGGGCAAAAATAGTGAGATCTAGTCCCCCAAAAAAAAAAAATTATGTGACTAATCTAGGCATTCGATTCTTAGATCACATTTATTTATGGTCACAGTGACACTCTGTGTTGAACAGGATGGTGTGTGTCCTGCACTGACCATCATGGCCCCTTAGCTACTAAAAGAGAGTTGGAAACACATCACAGGGAGGATATTCCTCTGGCCACCGATGTTAGTATGCCATTACATCGGCACACTGCATGGAGACAAGGCACAGGGTCTGAACTTCGCCTAGCAAAGTTATTGCCCTCAAGCTTTTGTTTACTTAACTGTGATAGCTTGGAATTCGTCCAGCCGGGGTAATGATTTTGGATTTTTAAAATATGAAACATACGATTGCGATTAGTGTAGAATATGTGTGGTGCTGTATATTAAACTGTTTCATTATTTACTAAATCACTATGTAAAATGAGTTCCAAACACTATACATAATAGAAAATCCACTAAGGGAAAAAAGTAGTAAAGTAAAGGGATATTCTGCACAAAAGAACAAGTTAATCGGCTTAGAAGATACTAGGCCTGGGTGGGATCTGTCTCTGGCTCTCATAGCTATGAACTACAAGGCTGTAAATAAGTTTGTTAATGGTGCTGAGGCTCTTTCTTCATCTTTAAAGTAGGGGTGAGTCCTGCTTCAAGAGGGTCAACTGCGAAATACAGTGGCAGAATATAAAGTCACATTAATAGCTTTGCCCCTCTGGGTAGTTTATCTAAATGGAAGCGTGTTTTGTGTGGTCTTCTGTTTGTGTGGTCTTCTGTGACTGGCTGTGTCGTAAGCTCAGGGCTCCCCCATGTTGTCAGGTGTCCCAGGACTTAATCCCCCTTTTCTGACAGTTTTCTCAGACGACAGCTCATGGTGTGGATTGATCGCCCCTTGTGTATCCGTTCATCAGTGATGCAGATATGGGCCGCATCATTTCCCTGGCTGTCGTGAACAGCGGTTCGGACACTCAGGACAACTCTGCATGTGACTGTATGTCTTCTCTTCCCCTGGGCTCATGCACTGTTTCACACTTTCACACTCCCAGCAGCCGTGTGCAAGGGTCCTGGTTCTCTGCAGTCTCATCAATGTTGTTTTTGTGTCTTTCTGTTACTAGCCACCCTAGGGGTTGTAACATGGAATCTGCTGCCAGTTTTACTTTGCAGTTCCCTCATGACCAAGACTCCGAGTATCTTTCCGAGCGCTTAATGGTCATTTTTGTACCTGCTTTGGGGAAATGTCTGTTCAGATCCTTGCCATTTTTTAAACTGGGTCTGTGACTTAAGGTTGCGTTACAAGAGCGGGGCATGGTGGCGCATGCCTGTAGGTGGCAGCCTAGGAAGCCACAGCCGGGACCAGTGATCACAGTTTGAGTCCCACCGGGGGCACATAGCGAGACCTAGTCCCAAGAAAACAACTGGGCATGGTGGTGCGTGCCTGCAATCCCAGCTATCTGGGAGGCTGAGGATTGCTTGAGTCCGTGGTACCCCGAGCAATGTGAGCCTATGGTCCACGGGCAAAAATAGCGAGACCTAGTCTCAAAAAAAAAAAATTGAGTTTCAAAAGTCCTTTATATATTCTGGATACAGGTCCCTGAGAAAATCTGTGATTTGCAAACACTTTCTCCCATTCTATGGGTTGTATTTTTTCTCTCTTGATGGCAGCCTTTGAATCATTAGTTTTTCATTCTGATGGAATCCAGTTTATTTTTCCTTTTGTCACCTGTATTTTTGTCACTTGGCTCTGCGATCTATCTGTCCATTTTCCCGACTGGTATGAAAGTCGGGAGTCCAACCTTTTTTATCTGTGCCTGTAGCAGCTCCATTGGACCAGCATTTGTCAAAGACTACTTTTCTCCCACTGAATTGTCAGATTTGACCATAAACATGAGGTTTATAATGGACGCTCAGCTCCATCGTATGGATCTACAGGCCCGTCTGTCTGCCCGCACCATGCCGCCTTGCTTACTGCAGCTTTGTGATAAATTTTGATGTGAGTTCTCCGGCTGGTTCTCTTCCTCCAGGTTTTACTGAGTCCCTTGATTTCCATGAGAACTTTCGGAGCAATTCATCAGTGTCTGCAAAAAAACAAAACCCAAAGCCAAGCATGGGTTTTGACCGCCACTGAGTTGACCTTGTAGATCATTTTAAGGAGTGTCTCCAACAAGGTTAATTAGTTCATCTTTTCTGACCCTTGGGAGAGAATAACAAAAGTATTGTAAGAGATAATGTCTTTGTCCTCCTCTCAAGTAGAGGGCCTCTGGGGAGAATAGGACCAGTGACAAAGAGGAAACCTCAGAACCATCAGCACCCCCAGCCTCCCTGCTCAGGGCGCTATAGAAGCCTCATGCAGCCTTTGGAAATGCTGGCCCAGCCTCCAGAAGTTAGATGCGGCTGGTCCCTGCTGGGGGCGGGGCATGGCCGTTTGCTCCTTCTCACTGCTGACCTGGCCAGGTGCTTGGCTAAGGGAGAACAGGGAACTGTGTTATCGCCCAGGTAGATGACCCTGTCGTTTTACGTTTTACGTATCCTTCAAGCCTTTAACTTTCCGGACACCAGAAATTTGCTCTTTTTTTACGACTGTTGGTCTCTCTTGTTTGGCTGTTTTGAAGTTCACTCAAGGTTAGGAGCGCCCAGAGCGCGAGGAGCGTCGCAAGATAAAGCTTGTAGGGTCAGCTCAGGGGCCGTGCTTCTTCACAGTCTGGAAGCCGTGGGTTCCCTAAAATGACCTCAGTAAACACAGTGCCAGCTCACTTAGGGGCTCGTTTCTTTGTTTCTGGAGTTTCAGATGATCTCGTCGCACACAGTCGCTTCATCACGTCACAGAGCAAAGAGTAAAGCGTGGCGGGGGCTGTCCTCCCTGTGCCCCTTAGGCTTTGTCTCTCCAACCCTGGAGCCTCCCGCTCTTAAGTGTTCCCTCTGGGGAAAGCTGGCCGGGGCTCCGTTCAGAAAGCTTGACTCTAAAGGGCCCCTTCTTTCGTTGTTTTTGTCGGGAAGCTAGAGGATAAAGGTTGTGTGTTGCTGGCGGGAACTCAGGTTTGGTTCTGATGCCCAATGACATGATTCCTGGCTCTGGAGAGGGGCTTCTGTTCTCGTGACAAACCCACGGCTCCGGCACTCGCTTGCTGGGAGTCAAAGGGTAATGCGGTCCCAGGGGGGGCACAGGCGCTGGCTGTCTGGGGAGTGAGGTTGAAGCCAGATCTAGTGACAGGGCTCAGTGCCCCCCTGGGACCGAGCTCCAGGTAAGGGAAGAAGCCCAGAACGGGCTCATTAGAACCACCAGTGCTCACAGAGATGCTAAGCCGTTCTCAGTCTTACAAATAAAGCAATCCAAAAAAAAATGTGTATCGCTAGGCCACTGCTACCAGCTGTTTAATGTTAGGTCAGTGTTTCGAATCTCGAGAACTTGGTTTTCTCATCCAGAAAGTAAAGTAATAGCAGGAGAATAAATGAGACCCACGAGGGGGGTTTGTGCGTGGAAAGCACCCAGGACAGGCCTGGCTCACAGCTGCTAATGAGATGATGCATGTACAGCATGTGAGCAGAGACGAGCCATAAGAAACGTACACGTGGGCCGGGCACGGTGGCTCGTGCCTGTGAGCTTCAGCCTATGAAGCGGCCGGGGCTAGGGATCGCGGTTCAAGTCCCGTAGCGAGACCTAGTTGCAAAAAAAATAGCTGGGCGTGGTGGCACGCGCCTGTCATCCCAGCTACCTGGGAAGCTGAGGCTGGGGATGGCTTGAGTCTGTGGCCCCCTGGGCAACGAGAGCCTGCGGTTCCACGGGCAAAAATAGCAAGACCTGGTCTCAAAAAAAAAAAAAAAAAAGCACACGTGAGAGACGGTGGCCGTCAGCACACGCGCTTATGAGCCAGTGAAGCTGTGCAGTCAGAGAAGGAATCTATTCGGGCAACGGTCATCCTCACCTGGTGCCTTCGCGCTGAGTTCCGGGCACCGCAGTTCTGCATGCATGAATTCTCGTTGCGTTTTCATCCAGGCCACGCAAGCGTTTATCACCTGCTGGACTGCGGCAACCTGAGGCTTACAAAGCGAAGGCCCAGGATAACACAAGCTGCAGCCAACGAAAGATAGCATGAAATAAAAGCCAACAAGAAGCTAAGCCCATTCACAGAACCTAAGCAGCAGGCGTGCAGGCGGCCCGTGCGAGGCCAGCCCACGGTGGACACGCCAGGAGGAGAGGCCCAGCTGGCTGTGACCGTGCGAGGATGCGCAGGCGCAGAAGGGAGGGAAACCAGGCTGGGCAGGCCTAGGAAGGCGCTGCAAGGGTGGGGGCCCAGCCCACACAGAGCCAGGTCGGCAGGTGGAAGGGCCTGGCTGGGCCGGGGTCGCTCTGGGTGAGCTGGAGGGACCCTCGAGGGTGGGGAACCCGGTGGCCATGGAAAGCGCTGAGAGGCTCTTGAGCAGGGAGGTGGCACAGTTCCAGGGCACCTGGCAGTGGCGAGAAAAGGTGAGAACAAGTGCCCGTGGGTTTGGAGGGGATGGGAGAGGAAGGTCCGCGGAAGGTGCAGGCTGCGGCCCAGAGACTTAGCCCTGGGCTGGCTTGGACACCAAAATAATTTGCCCACATTGGACGCCTTGCGAGTGGGCTGCGTGTGACTCCAGGACCCGCACACCTGGAAGTGTCTGTACCTCCCAGACCTGCGTGGTCACCCCCAGGCTTCACACCCCGGCCAGCACCACCCAGACAGCCGTGCCCCTCTGAACACCCCCACCCTCCTGGAGGCAACACCTGCCTGCCTGTCCTCACTGCCACTCGGCCCTCCCCAAGGGGCGGCTTCCCTGGGCACCCTGGCGAGGCAACTCCTCTTCACCTGCTCTGAGGGCCTGGCTCCCCAGCCATCTTGACAGGGGGAAGTTTGTGCTCTTCCCGAAGGTCTGCCCCCCCCCCCACAGGCACGCCTTCTGGAGCGAGAGTTGGCCCTCTGCGGCTCAGCGTTTGTCTAGTTTTCCCTTAGACGTGTGATGGCTTCGGGCTGTAGAAGGTGCTTTGCGTGTCTTCCTTCTAAAACACTTTTAAGCCTCAACTGAACCAGCTCAGGTGATAGGCAAACCTGTTGTCCTGCAGTACTCAGTCCCGTGCATCGCCCCAGGCCCCGTCCGAACCCTCCATCCCAAATGTTTCCCATGGAGTTCAGTCTACCTGGTCTGTGTACGATGTCTCCTGTGTTTCTGCTCCGAGGAGCCTCCCCCCTCCAGGCCTGCGGGCATTCACCTTTTTCGATATTTTCTCCATCCCCGGTGCTTGAAGCCGATTGGAGTAGATTACGGTAAGCCTTGTGAGGTGATTAACCATTTTTCCTCGCTGATTTGGAATTTAACGCACAGAAAAGTCTTTTACTATAGCATGACACCCAGCTGGGTTTTCCAGACTGTCGCTGAGCCTCTTCTCATGCTGGTACGGTGCCATTATCGTGACTTGGTGTGCTCATCGCTGTCATCGACGCAGCCTACGTAATTTTCATTTCATGAGGTTTTTGAAGCACCCCCCCGCCCGCATCCTTGTCTGCCAGATTATTCCCATGCCCGTCTCTTTTCCCCGTCTACAACCAAATCTGTTTTCTCTCTTGAGTTCCTTAGTTTTGTTTGTTTTTTCATTCTTTTTTTTTTATTTTATTTTTGGATTTTTTACAAGACATGATTGTATAAGCGTTGGTCCTTATGGGAATACCCCACCCCCCTCTGGTCTCTTCTCCTCCTTTCTTTTTGTTGTTTGTCCGTGTTTAGCCCTTTAGTCTTTTTTTTGCCTTTGTAGCCACTCCGAGTGCCTTTGGCGTGTATTGGTGCTTCTTGTTTCTTGGTCGCTGTTCTCTCTGTTGTTTCCTGCCTCATTTTGTTGCTCCTTCCTGTTATGTTGCAGGTCTTTGGCTTCGGGGGCCGGATTCCCAGCCTTATGTTTTGGTAGAGCAGCTCTTCGAGGGGGACGGCCATCGGCTGATGGTAGGTCTCCTGGTCTCCTCCTTTGGAGCTTTGCTGTGGGGCCACTGCCATGATGCAGGTGTCCTCCCTCTGTGCAAAGGGGGTGCTCAGTACCCTTAATGACAGCGTCTCTATGCCAGGTTTTTGGTCACAGCTCCCCAGTGACGTTGTAGGCATAGTTCTTTCATGTGTTCTCATAGTTCAGTTCTCGCCTTGGTCTTCTTTGCGTCCTGCTGAGAGGCATGTATTTTCAGGGTCTTTCTTGCTGTTCCTCGCCTCTTTTGTTTCTGTGGTTGACGATCGTCTCGAGGTACTTATTGCTGGTGAGGGCTCCTTGGGGTGGAGGCAAACCCAGAGGGATCGATGGAGAACCCACCCCTCCTCCCCTCCCCGCGCACTGCACCCTGCTTCCTGACAGGCCCGGGTGAGCCCCGGGGCCGACCCCGGCCACCCCCACCCCCACCACATAGGTGGACAAAAGTCCGTCACACACTGGGGATGGTGGCCACAGATGTCCGGCAAGGTGCTAGCCGTCAGAGACCCGCGTGGTGCCTGCACGCCAGAGGAGCCAGTATCTCCAGCTAACCACCTCGGCTCCATCCCACCCACCCTCCAGAGGTGAATGGAGCCGGCACATGCGAGTTCCCTAGTTTTTTAAAGCAGCATTCTTCTTCTGGCTACCCAGATTCAGACCACACCAGCTGCTCACAACTCAGCCACTCTCTGAAACTATTGACTCTTCTTTCTCCCCGCTCCCACCCCGCACCTGTGATTCTCAGAGTGAGAAATAACCCCAGAGGAGAACAGGGAACCTCCTCCTGGCCCTTACTGCCCTTATCTTTCATCTCAACTGGACTGTATACTCCTGGCCTCCCTCTGCCTTATTTCTGTGTTGAAACGTCTGTCCTGTTACTGGAATGGCATTGGCCAAGGGGGAGAACCTAATTGATGGGAATGAAATGCCAGTAAAACTCCGGTGGGGTGCCCAAGGCCAGCGAGAAAAGCCTTGATTTTTCATGTTGTCTTAGAGACGGGTGGTGTGGATGTACGTGCGGGGGTGTCTTTGTCTGCTTATTTTTAAGCCTCATTTTGAGATCCTTTAGCTCACACGAAACTGTAAAATTAGCACAGTGGGCGCCCCGTGCGCTGCTCAGCCGCGTCGCGGTAACAGCCGCCTTCCGCGGCCTGCTCTCTGGGGATGGGGCGTCCGCAACATCAGCTACTGTCTCACCCACACAGCGCGTGCCCTGCGCTCACCCTGAGCCTTCCCTGTTCGCTGGGCGAATAGCCACGCCAAACAGTCCCAGGACCAGCTCCTTTCGGATTATCTTACTGACAGTCAGACCCAGCCTGCGTGTTAAAGTGAGGAGCTGAGCGAACAAAGAACAAAGGTGAGAAGGAGCCTAGCGGGCTTCCCTGTCCAGCCCACTCCCAGGGCCTTTTCTTGCCCTTGCTCTGACAGGCAGCTCCGTGCTCCCCAGCGGCCGGCCAGCGGTGGCATGGACGGGCGTATTACTCAGCCTGTTTGGTATGTTCCGTCTCTAGCTTTGCCCTGTTTCTAGGGGAGGGGCTGGGAGTCAAGTCAGGCAGGGGAGGGAATCTGTAGCCTCTGCTGTTGTTACGAGTCGAAAGCAAACCCCCGCAGCCTTCCCCTGTGGCTTGGGGACAGATGAGGAAAGACGGGGCGACTGACAGCAGCCGCGGCCACGCTTCCTACACCAGAGAATTTCAGGCTCCCTGGGTCAGGGGTCCTGCGGCCTTGCAAATAGCCTGGCCGCTGGGTCAGGCGCCGGTCTCGGCCCTGCCCAAGGCCATGTTGGGAGCAACACTTGTCACAGTGCCCTCGACATGACACTGGTCTCGCAGGTTCTGTGACTGGGAAGGGGGAAGGCATCTTTAGGAAGACATTCAAGGAATTTGGGGTTTTTTTGAAAGGCCTGGTGTAGTCAGGAATGGCGTTAGAGGACCGTGACAGAGGAAGTCGTAAGTTTGTAGGGGTTCAGTCTCAGAAACGTAAATGGAACTTAATCTTGCAGACCGGCGCTCGCCGAGCATTATGTACCCCGCTTTAGGTAGCAGAGGGACGAGAAACTCACCTAAAACTCTCAAACTAAATGTTAAAATTATAGAACCGTCATTCCAACTCTAGGTAGCTCATTTAGTCAAAACAGTATATTCCTGTAGTGCTTTTAAATCGTTTGATTTACAAAAAATAAAAAACCACCTCATTTTCACACAGCTGTTGTGAATTGCTAAAATGAAATTCCCCTGTGTAGAAAAATGAACAAATGACCCCTGTGCTCCTGGGCCCCTCACAGGGCTTAGATCTTGTGCCATTTTCTCATTAACTGAATATTGAAATGAAATGACCAGCGGGCACACTCAGATTTTTTAAAAGCCAGCTAAATGTAAGTGGCCTCATGTATTTATAAAAATAGCATGAAAGTCGAGGAAAACCTTATAATAATTCCCATTTAAAAGTGATCTGTTTAAGTCAGGCGTGGTGGTGCACACCTTTAGTCCCAGCCTTGGGAGGTTGAAGCTAGGGACCACTCGACTCTACGGGTTCGAGACTGCCCCAGACAACATAGCGAGACCTGGTCTCTAAAAATAAAATAAAATATAAAAATGATCTGTTTAAACTTGGTCCAGTGCTGTGCTCACGGGACAAAGGATCTTTGTTTCGGGGCAGCTGCTGTCATGTACCCCATTCTGCCTTTGGTAGTAGTCTTAAGAGATTCCATTTTCCAAAGTTAATAATTATAAAGCGGTCTTTAAATGGCAAGAAATGTTTGTGGAATCTGTTTTTTTAAGTAAATTGAAAATAAGATCCAAGCCCTAAATGAAGAACTAATAAATCTAAAATACCTAAAACTTGTGGGCTTTGTACACAGTGGACTGTTATCCAACAATCAAAAAGGATAAACTCATCATTTGTGACATCCGGGTTGGAGCTAGAGGGACCCATGTTAGCAGAAATGAGCCTGAACGAGAAGGAGAAACACTGGATGGCCTCACATATGTGGTATATGGAGAACAAAAAAATAAAGTTAAAACTAGCAAACTGACAACAAAACTAACACATGGCTAGGGCGGGGGGGGGGTTGGGAGTGGGAGGTAGTAATTGGGGGAGGTGTGAGCACAAGCTCAGGATGATGGTCTCGGACGACGTGGTGGTGGGAAAACTCCACCGTCTGCAATGACGTAAAGAAAATGTATATGTAAACAGAGCCGGGCATGGTGGCTCGTGCCTGTAAGCTTCAGCCTATGAAGCAGCCGGGGCCAGGGATCACGGTTCGAGTCCTGCTGGGGACACATAGCGAGATCTAGTTCCAAAAAAATATAGCTGAGCGTGGTGGCGCGTGCCTGTAATCCCAGCAACCTGGGAAGCTGAGGCTGGGATGGCTGAGTCTGTGGTACCCCGGGCAACGTAAGCCTGCGGTTCCACAGGCAAAAATAGCAAGACCTAGTCTCAAAAAAAAAAAGAAAATATAAATATATGTAAACAAAATTTTTTTAAGTCTGAGATATCTGTTAATAAGTACTATGAAAAAAGATAAATTTATTTGACCTCTACAAATTAGACTACAAATAAATGAAGGCAAAGGAAGGAGGAGATTCCCTTCATCCAAACAACTCTAGAAAAACCCTTCCTGAAAAGATAGCCTTCCTGGGAAACTAGTGTTGACTGTCCGTACGTAGGCAATGCCTAATAATCCATAAGCAGTTTCTCCATTGTCCTTGTTCTTAACTGTGTTGCCCACAAGGAAACTGGAAGCTTGGCAAAGCCCTCGTGGTCGGCTGAGCTGACATAGTCAGATGCCAGCGCGCGCAGCTGAAGGCGGCCCTGTTTTTGCTCTCAGCTCGTGAGAGGAAACACCTCTGCCCTCAGGAAGCCAGTAATCAAGTCCGGAGACGGTAGCTAACACACGACACCCCCGCGGAAAGCACGGCTGGCTAGGTAGGGCGCAGGGTGGTGGGAGTAAACAGGGAGCCGGGGCTGGCAATTCCGAGGAATGAAGACAAGAAACAGGCCTTGACACTCCGGGCCCTGGGAACTGACTGAACTGTACATGGCCATTGCCTCAGACCTCAGAGGTGCGGGATGACCAGCAGGGTCTGCCTCGGCGCGGAGGTGCAAGTGAGTGTGGCCTGGTCACGCTGCCCCTCTGTGTAAAGAAGCCACCACAGGCGGAGGCCTGCAGTGACGCGGGGGGGGGTGCCCCAGAGCTGGCAGAACGGAGCTGCTGCAGCCTCCCCGCGGCCTTCTCAGATCCCCAGAACCTGGCCTTGTCGGGGAGTCGCAGCACGCAAGCAGGCATCCCTGAAGAGAGGTTTCAGTGAGAGACGTTCAGGCGACCAGGGTGTGAGGCAGTAGGCGGCCCCTTGGTTACTAATTAAAACGTGGCTTGGGGGAGTGGGGTGGGGGGGGCTTTTCCAAGGGGATCAGCAGCCGAGCCAAGATGCCTGGTGTTGCGTGAACCATAAAATTTTGGAAAAGTGATTTTCTGCCGTCACGTGGGTGTTTATTGAGTAACAAGAGACAACAGCTGTTTCAGGTCTATGAAAGGTGAAGTAAGAGCTGAAGCTCCCCCTTTTTAAATCAGATGGAAGGCTGCAGCAGACAGGAGACGGGCCTTTTCAGACTGGACGTGGGAGGAGAAAACAGTTTCAAGACCTGCCGCTCGCTCGCTGGCTGAGGGAGAAGCCGCTTGCTGCCAACTCCTGCCGCAGAGCCACGTGCGCCTTCCCCACCCCTGGGTGAGGCCCAAGACCCCCGCGTTTTCCTCCATATTTTTCCAGTTTCCTTCCTAATCTTGGCTGGACCTGAGCTCCATGTTGGTGGCGTGAAGCCGAATTCTCATGGACTCTCTCCCTGTGACCACCAAGCACGACTCAGTCATCCATTTTGTCTGCCATTAATTTGAATGTCCCGCTTAGCGTGAACTCAATGCCACAGGCCCCTGTGTCCTGGGCGAACCTGCTGGTCTCTTCCATTGTTCTGCCCAGCCCTGTCCAGCACCGGACACTACTTTAACTGCTGCATCCGGTCAGCGTGGCTAACTAGGAGGCTGGAAGGATAGCCTTCTTGGGACTGGCTTCTAGTTGCAGAGTTGCAGAGTTTGCCTGGTGGTTCTCCTACTTTCAGTATGAACTGTAGAATCAGCTTTTTTTTATCCTTAAGCTTATTAGAATTACACTAAATTTATAGGTTTTTTTGTTTGTTTGTTTGTTTTGAGACCAG